>DWGR01002200.1:0-14174 GCA_018247715.1 Heliconius burneyi
ACTTGATTGATGTCACCCTGATGCGTCGCCTAATGCTCGCAAGATTGATCTATTCCTTATCTGCTTTAAATTCGATGATGCAAGATAACAGTGATGAATACGATTTTAAGTAGCTTATGATTAATTCAGGTTTTGTATGCAAAGCGTGTGTTTCTATGTACTTTACATAATGTGGCTTCTGGAACACGTTATAACTGGATAGGTGAATAGACTGCTAGGATATTACTGGAATCATTCTATAGAGAGACGTCGTGAGCTGTGTTCCTTATTTATATTTTAGATTTTCCCTCTCCTTCTCGCTTCGTTCACTACCCTAAGCTTTCATAATCAAAAAATACCATTTTCTTACCTAAGTGTGGAATAACACTTTGAAAAAGTAAAAATCTTGATAATCTTTACTAATAATAAGTTCTTTGATTTTCACGATTATAACACATTTAAATAAAACTGTTCTAACCGGATTGATTGTGTATATTTAGAATTATACATTTATTTTTTCATTGTTTTCAGTCAAAAGGTTTTTTAAAGATAATAAATACATCGTGAAAAAATAAGATACGTTTTTTTTTTCAATAATATATAATCATTTAATTAACAGAGACTGTCATCGTCGTGGGTTCGAACTCAAGGAAATGTAATATATATGTATAACATTTAAATAATTTTCTTTACCATTTATATTTTCATTTCTTTGCTCTGGTGTCGAAGTAAAGAGCGAAGCCTACCCTGCTGTTATATGAGAAAAAAAAAGTATCGAATGTAGTTCTTTAATACTCCACATATTACAGTTTAACTTAATCAATAACCTTTTACTTACACTGCTGTATGCGGCAACAGAATTCTATATATTAGTTAGTTCAAGATATATCTATTTTTAATATTACCTTTATGACGGACACCTGTATGCTTGTAGGGTGAGTAGTAAAGATGGATCTAAGTCGATTTTTAGGAAAAACTTAATAATTCTTATAACACCGGCTAAATCATTTAGAAATTTAGGCAAGATTTATTGTTATTTTTTTTAAATTTACTCTGCCCGTCTTGCAGGGTCGACAGAGAGTCTAGTAGCTATCTATGATTTTTTTTTAATGGTAAAAGCATGGCAAACGAGCGTACGGGTCACGTGATAGTAAGTGATAACCGTCGCCCACGACACTACGTAACACCAGAGGAGCTACTGGTGCGTTGCCAGCTTTATCCGGTTATCAATTATCCGGTCGAGTCTGCCCATGCGTGTCGCCATTGCTGGCGGCGTGACTCTCCCACTCGTACTTTAGTCGCCTCTTACGACACCACCAGTATCTATCTATCATGTATCGTGTTTTTTTTATTGTGCCATATTTCCAGAATAGGAAAATGAAAAATAATTATTTCATGACTAGAAAATGACCCAACAAATATCATGCTTATAACCAAACACGCCAAAACCTTGAGACATTGTGTGTTGAATGTTGGAGCTCAACGCCGCTTTTTGCCTATTTACCAGAGTAAAGAAATGAAAATAAAAATTTCCTGGAGTGGAAATTGAACGCACTACCTGTAGAGTTTTAAGTTTCACGCTTGTGGCCCTACTTAAATTTTTATATTACTGTTAATTTATAAGCTTAGACGAATGGTTAACGTGTAGATTTCAATTTATTCATTTTTCAAAAAAATATCACAACATTTTTATTAAAAAAACATCTTATTTTATAACACAATATTTAAAAGAAACGCTCCATGTAGTAAAAATATGGCCGCCGTTTGCTGTTCTATTAAGGAACGAAATTCTTGTAAGCTCCACTTGACCTGTCCAAGAGTGCCGGCGTGCAAACCTTATTACCGTGTTTAATCCTCTTATGGAACCCCCTCGATCCTCCTATATCCTCTTTTAACCTCGAAACATGTTGAATTTTTATTTTTTTTAAATGTTTCTTGTTGGAATTTTAATATTTGGTTGTAATATTTGTAGCCCTTGTGGCCCAGTGGGACCTGAAAATCCAATGATCACTGTGTGCTCCTCCTCAAAATCATTCCTCCTTTTTCTTCGCCGTAGTTGGGTAAAAATATAGAAGCACTGCGTCCAGCTGCCCCATAAATTAATATTGTTATCTATGTAAATATACCGTGTTAGCTCAGGATTCAACTTTTGCTAAATGATTTATTAACAAAAGGTCATTTAATCAATTTTCTCTATTTGCCATTCATTTGCGCCCAAATTAATATTATAACAACTTTTGAAAAGGGTTTCTTGGTTATTACGTTATTAATATTTTTTAAAGAATTTTTTTAAAATACAAGAAAGTTGAGGAATTAACAGAGTATACCGCCAGGATGGTTTGCAAGAGGAGTGAGTTCGAGTCCTGTTACATTAAATAAATTATTCGTTTTTAAAAAAAAATACAGATAGTGTGGGAATATAAATACAGATAGTGTGGGATATTTTGATAAAAAAAGAGATTAAAATGGCTAAATAAATAATACTAATAAAAAAAAACATTCTTGCGTAAAATGTTGATTTTTTAAAAGTAAGTAAAAAATATGTGTAAACTATAATATATCAACTTGCCTACATTTGTCTTTATTGTATTCTTAAGCTGCTATCACTACGTCATGTAAAATAAACTCCAGGGGATTCCAGCATTAAAAAAAGCAATTAGTTAGAAGCATTCCACTTGTACACTTAAATTTTATTATCCTGTAATTGATTAAGCTTAGAGCTGTTTTACCACCTTTTCGAGACATCGCACTTAAAACATAAGAGGCTGTTAAAGGTGAAGAGCTGTAAATCTAAAAGACCATAATACCAATTTTAAATTAGTAGTAAAGGAAACGTTGTTTGTTAAACCAGCTCACGTAAATGCTTCTTTGACATACTCGTACATAGATATGACTAGAGAAGATATGACAGTATTAAACTATACGAGAGGCCGTCGTGGCGCAGCGGCACAATGGTGTGACTGTAACGCGACGGTTGTGGGTTAGATCCCCACTCGAGCCAGTGAAATATTTATTTACGTTTATATTTCCATTTCTTCGTTCTGGTTTCGAGGCAAAGCGCGGTGTTGAGTTCTACCTCCAGAATTCAGCAGAAAGTGGGGAACGGAGTAACATAACACTAGGTTCACTCTGCCTACCCTGCTGAGTGCGGGATACAGCGTGAGCTGATTTTTTTTATTAAACTATATAAAATTCTTTTATTGTTGAGTGACATTGTTAAAATCCACGCATAAAAAGTCGCGCGGTGTTGAGTTTCGACACCAGAGCGAAGATAATGGAAGTATAACATTTCAATGTAAAAGTTCAAATTTCATGTAAATAAATATTTCACTTCCTCGTGTGGGGATCGAACCCACAATCGTCGCGTTACAATCACATCCTCTTGCCGCTGCGCTACGACGGCCTATACACTAAGTTATAAACGGAATAAAGCGTCAAGTTAAAATATATATTATCTAGTAAAATTTGAACCTGCACACACTGTTAGATACAACCATGTAGAATGCCTCGTTTCACGACTTCTTTTTTTATTTTATTTCACCAAATTGTTATGTCCCTATTAACTTTTAGCTCTTTAGGGATTGGAATTTCAAAAATTCTTTATTATTAAATGCCTTCGTTATATCCAGTCATGCCAGCTCGTTCAATGTGTTCAGTTATTTGAGTTATGTGTCCGATATCAATTGGATGCTTTTTTACAAGTAAAATGTACTATTTTCTTTATTTTTCCTTTTCAGCTTCACGCTGTATCCTGCACATAGCAGGGTAGACAGAGGGAACCTAGTGTTAAGAAACTCCGTTCCCCACTTTCTGTCGAGTTCTCGAGGCAATGCGTGTTAATTGGCAAAACTCAACGCCGCGCTTTGCCTTGATACGAAAGCGAAAAAAATGAAAATATAAACGTAAATAAATATTTCACTTCTTCGAGTGGGGATAGAAACCACAACCAGTCGATTTTACAGGACACGAAGTCACACCCTTGTGCCGTTTAGTGCGTTCTGCCACTCAACACGCAATGCCTCCAGAACTTGGCAGAAAGTGGAGAACGGAGTATCTTAACACTAGGTTCCCTCTGTCTACCCTGCTATGTGCGGGATACAGCGTGAAGGTAAAAACATAACTATAATTTGGCTATAATATATGTCATCGACACTAATGATAGATAAACCTAGGTTCCTCTCTGAGTTACCTCTTATAACAACGTCGTTACGAAACCCAAACATAACAATGTAAATTGTAGATATCTCAATTCTCAACTAACCGAGAACTGCCACCAATTATACGTTGATTGAACAGACGCTTATTGGAATCCTTGACAGTGTAAATTTTGTTAAAGCGTCAGGTTCCATACGTTAGTCCTAATTGTGTCTGGTCTATATAGCTTTCAAAATTTCATATTTCTACCGGTTTGAATATAAAATTTGAATTTGCAAGTTAAAATTCTTTTGGTGTGTATGATTTTGTATGGTGGGATAAAGCGTTGGTGGCTCAGATGGTTAGTAAAACTCGCAATGATCATTCAATTTTATTTCGGGTAGTGTAAAAATAATTTGAAATATTGCGCCAGTGCTTTTTCTTATCTTATCTTTTTTTATTTTTACGTAAACTCTGCACTCTAAATTACCAGACCGAAGAAATGAAAATATAAAATATTTAATTTCCTCGAGTGGGTATTAAACAGACAACCTATCACTATTTTTATCAAAAAAGATGAAAATTTAATAAGCCAAATAATCTTTCCTCAGTTTTTTCTTATCTAGATTACAAAGCTCTAAGTATATTTAGATGTCAATGTATCAGTATTTTTTATTTTCTGGCAGAAATTAAAATTAATAAAACACAATAATATTAACTAAAGCCAATTTGAAAGATGCTTTATATAAAACTCTGTTGTGCTGAGTAACAGAGAGACGAGACAGATGAAGATACTAGACTTGAAAAGTTGAGATTGAGTAGGTAGGTTAGGTAGCAGTGTTGGGGAGCATAAAGAGGATATAGATCTGAAATTTCTAACGGAAACGGAAAATTTTATATATGTGAAAGCTTATGAAGACAGTTTTTCTGTTAAACTTTCACGTAAAAACTTAACGGATTTAGATGAACGGATTAATAGCAATATACGACTAGCATCAGTGTTCTGATACTGATGTATAACCCACAGGCTATAAAGATTTTGTATAACTTGGCTAATATAAAAATAAATTTAAGTGAGCGAAGCCACGTTCTGGGCGCTAGTATAATATATAATTGCATTTCCACCGTAAACTAGAGTAACCACTATGAATATGAGCTTAATAAGTTAAATCGAACGTATCTTCCGCGACCAAGCTCGCTTTTACGAAATTTTCATTGAATGAAAACTGCGATTTTTTAATTTTTCATGCTACCCTTTTTTTCCTTCATGCTTGGGATTTAGTTTCGCAAACGACCTAAATTTGACATACGCTTTGTATTCGTATACTTAACGTTGTATTACTTACGTTTTTTATTAATATGGTGAATTCTTATAACTTTAATTAGAAGTTATATTATTATTATTTTTTTTCAGCTTCACGGTGTATCCCGCACACAGCAGGGTAGGCAGAGGGAACCTAGTGTTATGACACTCCGTTCCCCACTTTCTGCCGTAAGTAGTATAATTTATACTCTACATTTTCAGGCATCTTGAATAACTCTTTGTTAAGGTTATTCTTGAAGGAGGAGAAATTTATACAATAAGCTCCCGGTGGAATTACATTTTCACTCGCATATCGAACCGTTAAAGTGGCATAGCAGTTATGTTTGTATACGAGTATCTTACTGCTTTTTTTATTCTCACCCTGTATCCTGAACATAGCAGGGTAGGCAGAGGGAAGAGAGTATTGTATTGGTACGTATTGAGTAGCGAAACTCAACGCCGTGAGTTATCAGATTTTTCATTACAAAAGTGAGGAAATGAAAATATTAAATATTTAATTACCCAAAATGGGAAACGAACCCACGTTGTTGCATTTACAGTCACACGCTTATGCCGCTGCACCACGTCTGGTCTCAAAGCACACATCTTAAAAGCTAAAACACCGTAAAAACTTTTAGAAACATTTTTGCAATATCTCAAGAAAAGGAACATTAAGTACCATAAAGTTCCACACAACTTTCATTAAAATTACTTTTTTGTGGACATTCTCCTACAATAAATCTCTGAAGGTACAAGTTTTATGAATCGAAAGGGTTCCTCGGAAGGTTACATACGGGGACTGATGCTATCATCGATTACTATTCCAGGTAAAGTTTATTGCTATTACTTCTGTTTTACGATAACAGCTTTAAATTAAACTTAAATTTACATATTTTCACAGTTATTTAATATGTTTAAATTTATTTACATTTCTTTTAGCATATAACAAACTAGGGTTCCCCTTTTGGGTTAAAAACATTACATTTCTAAATTATCGTATTTCTTTATAGAATAAGCCATTAAACCAAAAAAAAATCGATTTAAATAAAGAAAAATGGAAATAGCATAAGCTTTATTAAAATTTTATAATGTGCAAGTGACGTTTTGTTTTTCTAATTTACATACGATAATCAACACGCCACATCCATTCATATGTGTTCTAGAAATACTAGCAGTGTAGAGGGCTGTTGTGAGGCATCAACACAGCTTGTGACGGTCGGCTGTGAGTTCGATTTCCACTTGCGGGAATAAATAATTTAATTTTTCATTATGATGACAAAATAAGACGTGATTTTCGCCGTTTAAATTAGTGTCTCGAAGATTGGGAGCGAGTGGGGAGTATTCTAGCACTAATGTCCCTCTGGTCAACTATACGAGTATATTAACAAACAAAACAATTTTACCACTTACATTAATTATAGTGTAAAGACTTCCGTTCTCCACTTTCTGCTTCGCGCTTTCTACTCCGCGCTTTGCCTCGACACTAGAGCGTGCAAATATAAACGTTAATAAATATTTCACTTCCTTGAGTGGGAATTAAACCCACAACCGTCGCGGTACCCTCACACGCATGTGCCGCTACTCCACTGACGACGTGTGTCTTTGTACTAGGTCCCCTCTGCCTACCCTGCTATGTGCTGGATACAGCGTGAAGCTGATTAATTATACTCGTAGACCTTAGAATATATCTTATATTTCTTTTCACTTCAAACCCCTAAACAGAATACAAAGCTAAGTTATTAATCACCAAAAAGTATGAACCGTTTTAATTGTGAAAATTTTAATTCAAAATGATTCGGCGCGGCAATTATTTTTACGGAAGGCTAAATACGAGGCCCGAGGTGCGGACGCGGTCGCGGTGACAGCTTGCGGCTGTCACCACTTGTTTTATAGCGCGTGCCCGTTGTTGAATCAAATATTTTATTTTTTAGTTTTAATTGTATTATATTTAACTAATAATGGCATACTGGTGCAATAAAGCCAAATCTCGCTATTTAGGTAGTTTATTAGATACCAACTCGAGGTTATAAATATCTTTATAAAGAGCTTCCTACATTACATTACACTCCTCTCTTTCTGCCGCATTCTGGAAGCATTGTATGTTGAATGGCGGAACGCAACGCCAGGCTTTTGCCTTGGTGCCAGAGCGAAGAAATGAAAATGTAAAATATAATAAAAAACGGGCAGGGGCACAAAGTGTCACTGTAAAACCAACTGGTTATGGGTTCGATCCCTACTCGAGAAGGTGAAATAAATATTTAAATTTATATTTCCATTTCTTCGCTCTGGTGTCGAGGCAAAGCGCGGCGTAGAGTTCTGCAAATCAATGCACAATGCCTCCGAAATTCGGCTGAAAGTGGGGAACGGAATTTGTTAGTACTAGGTTCCCTCTGCCAACCCTGCTGTATGTGGGATACAACGTGAAGCTGATATCATTCATTTCCCACGTTACAGTTCAATATTTTCATTCCCTCTAGAATTAGACGGAAATTTTGTAACAGAAATGCTTAGTGACTGAGACATGATGAGGACAGAGTGCTTATGACTTAATAAGTCCTTGTCTGTCTTGGAGTAACTGAAAATTAGGTTCCCATGTTCCCTCTGTCTTCCCCGCTATGTGCGGAATGCAACGTGACCGTAAAAAAAATGGGTTGTGCTGGCTTCACTTACAAGCTTGTAATAAATGAGGCCAGTCGTGGTGCAGGGGAGGGTTCGATCCCCACTTGCATAAATAAAATATTTATTTAAATTTAACAATTATTTGCTCTGGTGGCGATTCAAGGCGCAGTACAGTTCCAACACTCAACACGCAACGCCTCCAGAATTCGGCGGAGAGTGGAGAACAGTCTTAGCACTAGGTTCCCACTTCCTATCCTGCAGTGTGCGGGATAGAGCGTGAAGCTGATTGTAATAAATAATACAAAGTACCGTAGTACCTTGGATACACTCACATAGTGACGTTGCGTGATTTGCAAATCGCGGTCGTATACAACTACGTTATAATATAATCGCGTTGAAACCGTTAATTTCATATTAAAGTTATAAATGATAACGAATGTTCCCACTGAGTACTTTGAAACGTACTTTTAATCTTTTTAAGCCTTATTGTATTTTTATGTTAAAAATATGAAGATTGGATTCTAAGAAAATATATTTGTTAGGATTTTTTAATTTTATCTTTCAAATCAATATTTTGTCTAGAATTAGGTTAGATATTGAATAAACAGGTGGTCTTTACACTAATAGGAGTCATACATACAAAAATATAAGGTAATTTTGTGCTTTCAAATTGATTTTTTTTATTTTTTTTCCAAGATTTAATAAACCAGGATGTTGGGCGGAAAGTAGAGAACGTAATCTCTTAATTGATTAAATATACCTTTAAAAATCGAGAGAGGTGGTCAGATGATATATACAATTATACATATATATAACAGAAAATTTGTTCGGCGTTGAGTTCTGCCACTGAAAACACAATATCTCGATATCTACAGCAAGTTGATAACCGAGTTTCTGATATTACATTCACTCTACCTTTCCTACTATATGCGGAAAATTGGGTAATATTAAAAAAAACCGAAATCTCAAAAACTATATAGTAATCCACAAACATACACACGACAAAACCATATAATATAGACTGTAAATATAGGTATAATAACATTTAAAAAACTCATTTCAATTTTCATTGAAACAAATCACAAAATTCAATGATTATATCAAACAACACCGAGACCGCTTTAAACTGTTAAATCGTAAAAACACTTACTACCACGTACCGTTCCAGAGCAGGGTCTAATATTTATCGGAAAAATCTAATATTTATCGGAAAAATAAATTAAAGCGTTATTTAATCGGGCCTACAAAATCACATGTCACCCGATGTATGGCGGATATGCACGGAGTGAAAACGTTGGATGGTTTTTAATATGAATATGAAGATTTTTCTCGTACAGTTTGCTTTATTAAATTTTATGAAACTTGTACGTTTTAAATTTTTAATAAATACGAAAATAATGTTTATATATCTTTTATATAAAAATAAAAAAAATATACGACTGATACCAGTCGTGGCGCAGGGGCACAAAGTGTGTTTGTATGTTAAACATCGATTGGTTGTGGGTTCGATCCCCACTCGAGGAAATGAAATATTTATTTCAATTTATATTTCCATTTCTTCTTGCTTCTCTCTATGTCTAGGCATAGAGCGGCGTTGAGTTCCGTCACTCAACACACAATGCCTCCTAAATTTGGTGGAAAGTAGGGAACGGAGTGTCTTAGCAATGGGTTACCTGTGGTCTGCTAATCCTCTGGTGTGCGGTATATAGAGTAAACTAGATAAAAAAAATAAGGCCAACTAAAACAAAATAAATTAAAAGTGGAGTAAAAAAGGAGTGAAGACTTCGAAGAATAAATGTTTTTCTAGAGAAAGGATGAGAAACTGAAATAACTCGTTTTTGAGTGAAAACTAACTAATAAACGGGAGTGTCTTGACATTATATTCTTTCCATCTATTCTATAACGCTAGAAACATATCTCATTAATAAAAATAATTTAATAACAATTAAAAAACAAAACAAATTTTCCATTTAAATGATTAAACAACTACGTATTCCCATATTATATTCCAATCACTTTTCTTCCTACCCTCCCCCCATACAATCATACCATTGCTATAATAAAAGTCCGTATTCTCGTATTTATAATGGACACATCCATTCTACTTAAATGAGGAATCAACTACAGGCCCAATCTATGTTTAACTTTCGCTAATTGTCTGTACGCGGGCCAGTGTATCTTGGTCCAGGCTGTTTTTGCCGTGTTACTTGGTATATAGATTGTACCCAACTTTGCTTGCGTAAATTGTTATTTTTTTTTATAAAAAATTCTATATTTATTATTATATATTTTCGGAAAGTACATACATATGAGTATGTACACTGCTAGGGATGAAAAAGTCTTTGTTTAGCTTCATGTTATCTTTTTTTAGCTAATATCTTGCACATAGCAGGGTAGGCAGAGTGAACTCATTTCTCCATTTTTCACTGAATTTTGAAATTTTTCTGAATTCACCAGAGCGAAGAATTTAATACAATTAATTTTCGCTAGTAAAATATAAAGTCAATTGAAACCTATTGAGATTGAAATAAGAACTTCTTATATAATGTGGTTAATAGTAAGTACTTTTATAAAAGTTTATTTTATATTTCCAGCTTTTTTGCTTTCTTAAGGTGAGTCTTTAAGAAGTGACTGACTTCAGAACAAATTTCAGGCTTCGAAACTAACAACTGAAACATCGAGGAGCATTTTCAGAGACACTTATAGAAGGCATTGTGTTTAAAACCGTCGCCACGAGAAAGGAGAACAAAGAGTTATTTGACTTCACGCTACATGAAAATGGAGCGTGAAGTCAAATAACTGTGGATGTAAACATCCAATATTGTACGCAGAAGGAGAGAGAGTATTAAGACATTCATATGAATCTCATTTTCGAGACGCGTTAAGTGGTGGAACTCAATGCAGCTAGGAAATGACAGTAATGCATAATCTCGAGTCGGAATCGAACCTACAATTGTCATGTTAAGACTTTATGTCCCCTTGTCTACAGCCTCGAAGAATAATATTCATAATGGTGTTTTTTTTTCAAATACAAAAAAAGGCTTAAGTACGCCTTACTTTAATTTATTTTGCAGATAGATGAATACATCTGACGAGCTCTTTGTGCTTTGTATTTTACCATCTATCGATCATGTGGAATATGCAGAAAGAACTATTGTCTAATAAAATTTCTTTTACAAAATCTGAATTTAAGTACAGATTGATGTTCCAAGTGGTGGTGGTGATACAGAAAGCGCTGGTTCGAATCTAGCTATCTTCAAATTTCAAAAAGATTTTGGTTTCTCAGTGTTGAACAGTCATAACAGATTAAAAATTATAAATCTATCTATATATTGTCAGCCCTACAGAATGGTACCGTCGGCACAGAAACAAACATCCAAAAAATAACTTTCAAAATAAATATGGACAGAAAAAAAAACCATTTACATTAAAATCAATATAATGTACGAGTATGTACGGATAAAACATATTTGATTCGAAGTGAGTCCAAACAAAATGGTCGGTAAACTTAATCTCGCGAAACGATGTACGCTACTCTTAATGTGATTAATATTTAATTCATTTATTACTTCGAAACGAAACTCTATCATTTCGAAATAAACTTTGTGATGTATGTATGTGTGTGCAATTTTAAATAACGTAAGGTAATATAGTATCGGTTTGGTTGTTTTTTATAAATAAATATAGGTTCACGTACTATCCTGCGAGAGAACTTAGTGCTTAAACACTCCCTTGGCCACGCACTAAACGATTTTTGAGGCTCTGTTTGTTAGGTGGCGGAACTGAACGCTGCAAGTTTCGCTTGTTACCAGATCGGTAAGGTAAGAATAATTCGATGCTCCGATGCGTGTGTGCTACGACATGTGCTACGACATACTCTTGCTGTACTTGCTTGTTGCATGAATAACAAATTTCTATAGAATTTTTGACGCGTATGTCTTAAAGTGATGATAAAAATAACCAAGTATGCCTCATTTAGTTCGTCTTGCCCTTATATTTTTTTTTAAAAAATAAAACAGCATCTATAAATATTAAATATTGCCTCTACTTTGGTTTGAACTCGTAACTATCTCTTTATATAACTTTAATTATAATATTACTCACGTCGAAACAAATACTTGAAGTAAATGTAGCAATAGATACTAACAGGAAGTAGGGCTTCGACCTGACCGATCGATACTCCAACCTGTCGATACTTAAACGATGCACTCTTTAAACATTCAATGCTCACCTGTCTAGGTACACCTGTTAAGGCAATATATACGATATTCTATTAATGTTGGAGCCGTCGTGTCGTAGCGGCATAAGGGTGTGACTGTAACGCGACGGTTGTGGGTTCGATCCCCACTCAAGGAAGTGAAATATTTATTTACGTTTATATTTCCATTCCTTCGCTCTGGTGTCGAGGCAAAGCGCGGCATTGAGTTCTGCCACTCAATACGCAGTACCTTCAGAATTAAGCAGAAAGTGGGGAACGGAGTGTTTTCACACTAGGGTCCCTCTGCCTACCCTGCTGTGTGTGGTATACAGCGTGAAGCTGATTTTTTTTCTATTAATATTGAACGCATCGTAGCACAGTGGCACGGGGCTTGGCTGTAAACGCAAGGAATGTGGGATAGATTCTCTATCAGTGGAAAAAAATATTTGCAATGCAATGCGAGATACACCATGAACATATTTAATTATTTATGCTACAAATTTTCTTTTGCTTTTCTTATTGCCTTTATATTTATTTACCTATGTTTTAAACATTATCATAATATGCATCTTCCTAAGCAAAACAGAAAAAATCACGTTATTGATAGTGACATAACAATCCAATTAAACTTATTGTACACTTGCTAAATAAGAAAAGAACTGGTCAAGTACAAGTCGGACGCTCACCGAGGGTTCCGTGTCAATTTCTTGTAGGTCAATGGGAAATACAGCGTATAAAAATTTAATGAAAATTTTCGCTTCTGGTGCAAGTTAATAAATGTAGACAGATTCCAAGGGAAGTACTCTATACGTTTAGATTACACATCAGCACAAAATGTAGCAAAACACAAATGACCGTAGACGGTAGAGTTAAACACTTGGTAATAACTTCCCCTTGATACCTCCATGCGATCTCCATGCGTTTTTGACCGACGGACAGACGGAGAATACAGTGACCTCATAAGGGTGCCATTCTTCCTTTTCAGGTCCCGAACTCCAAAAAATATCCTGTCTAAACTCAAAAGCTCTAAGCCAACCTTTAAGCATTAACAGATTCACCCAACTCAAAACTTTTGAGCAAATATGCAGATTAAAACGATCCGCCAGCCTTAAACACATATTCAGTTAAAATGACGGAGAGACAAAGTTGTACAGTTGGTACGGGAGCGTGATTGTTAAAACTTTGCCGTACTAGGGACTGTAATATTCTATCTAATAATAAGACAACGTATGAAAATTGTGTGGCCATATGAAACTGTTTGATGTAGGTTTTATCAAATGAAACACCTTTGTGAAAGAAAAGTTTACTTATTGTAGTTTTCAGCGGTTTCCATTTGTGTGTTTCACCCCTTTTTTTTGTTTTAAGTGAATAATGTAACGAGGGATATTGTAAGGTATTGATAGTTTTGAGTATACATATTTTTTACTTCCCTTGAACAGAGGCTGTCAAAATTTCAAAAATTGTCAAACTAAGGATAAGGCAACGCACCTGTAACTCCTCTGGTGTTGCGCGGGGTCGTGGGCGGCGGGGATCACTTACCCTCAGGTGACCCGAATGCTCGTTTGCCTTGTCCTTTTACCATAAAAAAAAACTCGGAAACCCAGAGACTATACTTTTTCGACGGTTTTTACTGTGCTAAACACGATTTGGACCCCAGAATTGCTTTATGAGCACTGGTATTTTGAGGATTTTGAGGATATTTGAGGTCCTACCACATCGCAAATTATATTTTCTTTAGGTATATAGAGATATACAGAGAACAGAACAGTTACGGAATATGAGATTAGAATACAAACAAAGTTCAATTAAATTACATAAAACGGACTAAGTATGAAGGTTAAAATTAGAATAAGAGAAAAATATAAGTTTACAAAGCGAGTTTGTATTGAAATAAAGAAAAATTATATATTGAATTAATAATTTATTAGAAACAGCAAGTAC
>DWGR01002201.1:0-14170 GCA_018247715.1 Heliconius burneyi
TCACACCAAATCTCTCGTACAGCAGGATATGCAGAGAAATCCTAGCCTCTGTTCCGTTCTGTTCTCCACTTTGCGCCCAGATTTGAGTTATTACGTTACATAGCGATAGTTAACGGAAGCGAAAATAAACTATCCATCCTTATTAGTTGAAGATGCACTTCACAGAACACACAGTGTTAATTTATGTCATGAGTGTATGACCCTGACTCTGACTATTTGAAAAAATATGAAGGAGATGAGAAAG
Source organism: Heliconius burneyi (assembly GCA_018247715.1). Classification (NCBI taxonomy): domain Eukaryota; kingdom Metazoa; phylum Arthropoda; class Insecta; order Lepidoptera; family Nymphalidae; genus Heliconius; species Heliconius burneyi. The sequence continues at coordinate 245 of DWGR01002201.1, forward strand.
GAGGAACATATTTAAATATAAGCTATATAATTTTATTTCTCGCTCGAGGGTACAAATCATTTTATCGCTCTAGTAACAAAGCGTGTCATTGAGATCCACTAGGCTAATTGTACCTACCCTATATGTAGAATACAGTGTGAAGATAAATAAAAAAACATTGCAGCAATGCTTTTATTTTAAATTGTATTTATACTTAAAATGTAGGTAGATATTTTCCCTAGCTTGCAGAATAAATAATCGTTTTATTACACAATATTTAGTTCTATTTATGGAAAGACCTATATTGATAATTTTTTAGGGTTCCGCACTTCAAAAGGAAAAAACGGGACCCTTATTGAATCACTTTATTATCTGTCTGCCCGTCTGTCAAGATCATTTATCGCAACTAAAATGAATATCAAATATTTAAGTTTAAGGTTCCTTGAAGCACAAAAAAAAGTTACCAACGATACACATATGAAATTACGTATTTAGAGAATAAAATATACTTTTAGCTTGAAAATTATTTATTAATCTTAACAATGTTGATACATAATATATATATATATGTTAATTGTAATATATGTTTATAGTAAAACTGTAGACTTTAAACTAAAAGAGTGGCATGGGAAAAATAAAATACAGCATTATACCCTAACCACTAATATGTCACTCGTTGCATTTGACCACTTTGTACAAAAAGTGTCATATTCGTTAATTTAAAATAAAAAAAATAAATCAGTTTCATGTTGTATCCCGCATACATCAGGTTAGACCGAGATAACATAGTGTTAAGACACTCCGTTCTCCACTTTCCGCCGAATTTTTGAGGCATTGCTTGTTGACTAGCGGAAATTAACGCAGGGCTTTTGTCTTAGTGCCAGTGCGAAAAAATGGGGATTGACCTAAAAACCGTTGCGTTACAGTCTCTCTTGTGCACCTGCGTGACTACGGCCTCGGCTAAAATTAACCTAATTTAAGTTCTGAATCATAAAATATTGTTTTTTTTTTCTACACCTATATATATGCACCTATGTTTGCTTTTATTGTCCAAAATATATTAGAAAAAAAAGGTAGGTGATCCATAATCAAAGGTGATAGAGTTAAAGTTATTTATTGTACAAGTTTATCAGGAATTTTAGTTTACGATAAGTTTTTTATTACGTTTAAATTATATTTAAATGTTGACTTTGACATTAATTGTTTTTATGGTTCCGCATCTCAATAGAAAAAACGGTATCCTTACATGATCACTTTGTTTTCCGCCTGTCCTGATGTGACTTAAATATTCGCCTTAAATAACGCCTACAGGGTAACTTTCCGTGGACTTAAAGTTATGAAATTTGGCACGAAGTGAAAACTTACACTACAAAATAAAGAAAAAACTACGAATAATGAAAATGTTTATTTCATAAGAATTAAATATTGCAAACTTAAATATATGTCAACTTTTTTCGCCACGTCATCCTAACTATAAAATAAAAAAAAAATTCTTGAATACCTAAAATTATGAGAAAAGAGACCTTAGAGTACAGAATTGAAAATAGAATTTTATATTTATATTACAACTAACACTATTCCAAGCTTATGATTTTAGTTTATTCGCAACTTCAACTTTGTCATCTTTTATAATTATTTTTTCATCCCGTCGACCTACTTACTATCTAAAAAATTGGTACGGAACCTTAGGTAGGCGAATCCCACTCGTACTTGGCTGATTTTTTAAATATTTTATATAAAAAAACCATTTATTTAAAATTAACATAGGCTTATAGCCATTTGGTTTATTTTTGTTACATATTTTATATAGGCGTTATAGACTATGATTTCTTATTCCGACTTCGCCTGCGTGAAACGATAAAATAACTATGAGTTGTCTATGACACATGACACACTTTAAATAAGTGCCCTAGATGCATCTTATCGCTATGATAATGTTAGATCCTTAAATATGAAATTGGCGTATGGGAGGAATAAATAGTAATATTTTCTAATATAATATATTTATTTAAACAAAGTATTAACCATTGTTACATACGCACTTTGGTCATCTCATAGGTTATTAATGATTTAATTAATTGATCCCTTTACTAAAAAACAGATTTGGACTTCCCAATCGGAGTTAATTTTACACTCTTGCAAGAAGTTATTCAAATTTCACAAAAAAAAAATTGGAGAAAAATCCAGGGAGTATGGTGGATGAGAAATTCCAATTTAAAATCACCTAATTTGTTTTCCGTCTCTTGTGCAATTGTGTAGAGCCTACGCACGACTACTCGTGCATCAGCAATGGCGTAGAGCGACGGACCATCCTCGGTTGTTTAGCAGATAGCATTTCCATCATAGCTTGCAATTGCTGATAATAGACGACTATCGTAATCGTCTGTCCATATTTGAACTGTAATGAACCCGGTACTAGTCCACCAAAGGTTTAAAAGTAACTTTGGGTCAGTTCTTCACTTGGGGACTTGACTCGCTTGCCAGAGTCCAACCAATGCGACGCTTCCGATTATCGTAGAGCAGTCATTTTTTATCAAAGGTCGTCATTAGATTTAAAAACCCTTCATTATTGTGCGAACTTATTTTAAAAAAACTTATTTTTAATAAAACGCTTCCTTGATCGCCTTCGCCGTAATCACTACGTTCGTAAATCTCTGTTCGCTTCCCTTATACCGTAAAATATTAAGTAATTTTAATGTCGAATATAGTGTAATGTAAGAGTATAATGAAAAAAAATCATACTGTAAAGATACTACGTTCTCCACTCTTCGCTGCAATTTGACAAATGTAGTAGTGTAGAGTGGCAGATCTCAACGCCGCACTTTGAACTAGTTCATAAGCTAGTTACTAGTTTAATTAATTCGGATTAGTTGTAACCTCATCAGATAAGTTAACTATAAAGGAGACCGTGTCAAATAAATATAATCTTAACCACCAGATCAAAAAAATCAGATCCGAAAAATGTTTTATTACTACTATTGTTTAAGCAATTACGGCAACAAAAAGTTTCTTTCAAAATCAAAATTGTTTATTCAGTTGCTCTAAAATAATAGATGATTATGTATGTAATATATTATTATGTAAAAAAATCAAAAATCAAATCAGCTTCACGCTGTATCCCGCAAACAGCAGGGTAGATAGAGGGAACCTCGTGTCTTAACACGAGGTGGGGAACAAAGTGTCTTAATACTCTATTTATTCCCCGATTTTCGCCTAATTCTGTTGGCATTGCGCGTTGAGTGGCGGAACTCAACATCTTGCTTTAAAGTTATATGAATAATGTTCTAACACTAGGTTCCCAGGGTTTTCTCTGCCTACGCTGTATATGCGGGATACGGCGTGAAGATAAACAAAAAGTAAAATGATATAAACTTAGTTAAAAATTAAACGACCTCGCAGCATAGAATGGACCTTCATAACATAGAAAAATTTAAATCACGACACATTATCTTCAAGCGGAAGAAAAAGACAAACAGTTTACGTCTAGGCGTATATTTGGCTTTTAAGGTTAACGAACCGTGTCAAAGGCTTTATTTATATTATAAAATATTTGACTTTAAATATACATTATTAATTAACTCATTAATTTAATCGTAAATATTTTCAAAATATCAAAGATAATTTTATTTTTATTAACAAGATAAATCACTTGTTGCGCATAACGGGGTCGTTAAGGTAAAAAAGGAAAAAAATAAATAAATACAATGTTTTTATTGAAACTAAACATTATCCTTTAGTTACTTATCAAATAATTATTTGGCATTGAATATGTTAAGATAACTAATCAAATAATATTTAAAATTAAAAAAAAAGAAATTTTAATGAAAACTTTATCGTACCCCAGGGTAGGTACACAGTACAGCATGGAGTACCCAATTTAGTAGGGCAGTATTAATACATTTTTTTATGGAAAAAGATAAGGCAAACCAGCGTAGGAGATCAACTGATGGTAAGTAATCACCGCCGCCCCAACACCGTGTAACACCAAAGGAGCAACAGGAGCGTTGCCGGCCTTGAAATGACGTTTATGACGTGGGAGTAATATAAAGGGTTTTCTATTAGGGAAATAATAATTTTGTATCTTTATATAAACACACCCTTAAACTTTTTTAATAAACTGTCAATGTCAAAACGTTAGATGAAGTCAACATTTTCATTATGGTAAAGTTCACGAACCAGCAACGTTTAAAAATGATTAAAAATGACTACCGAAATTCTGAGTCGATGGTCGCAACTTAAAGAGCGCTTACTCCAATTTTCGGCCGTAGCTCACTTCTGGCTCAATGGCTTTGTTAATAAGCAAAATATGCGTTATTGGTCAGCAAAAAGCCCACATGTGCTTCTTGAGACCCCGTTGCACCCGCAAAAAAATTTTTTTTTTTATAAAAAAAATACTGTTTCGTTCGGTTTTAATACCGGACGTGTGATTGGGCAGTATTTTTTGTGGATGAAAACGACTGTCATAACATTATTTGTGGCCAGAATTGGATGGACTTGACATCAACGATATGTGGTTTCAATAAGACGGTGCCACTAGCCGCGGAGAGCTAAATTGAGCTAAATTGTTATTTCCTTAATGAAAAACCCGATATTTAATATTTTCATTTCTTCCCTCTGGTAACTACCCTACTAAATGCGGAATACAGCGTGAAATTAATTGTTTATACTAACTGAAAAGATTATACTAACTGAAATACTTATAATATTAGTTTTATAATAACTATTTATACATTTTAGGCATACGAGCACATAGTTTTAGTCACAATTATATGTTTTTTATAAATTATTGTGTTAAATAGTTACTACCGCCACCGATTTCTTAATTGCCTCACGTACTACCCTGGCCAATTGCAGAATGAGATGACTTTATCTTGCCTGGTATGGTGGGTTTGCGACTTCAAAACTTTTATGAAGATATATTCCTAGAACTTCTATTCTCCCTCGAGATTGTGGATTGTTTTTTTTTCTTTTTTTTGTTTATTTACAATTTATCGATTTGACACCATATTTTTTCATAAGCTATTCGTAATTCTTACATAAGCCAGCGGCCTTCAGTGGGAATTTGTGTTTTATATTTTGAGACAAACGTAGAATAAAACCTTCTTCTCGAAGATAAGATTTTTTATCGGATAGTTTCCAAAGATGATGTTGTGTACTCAAAATTATATGTACGTAGATATTATTACGTATTTTGTACGTTTTTAGGTAAACGCGGAATAAAAATAAATAATCACAGTCACTTAACAATATGATAAGTAATCTATACGTCCATGAATCAATATTAAACATTTATAATAAAAAGTCGAAAAGGTTTATTTATAAGTTGCTTTACTATATATTTTAATGTGTTTAATTTTGTTTACTTGTTTTATTTTTACATTTCTTTAATTATATATATATATATATATATATATATATATATATATATTTAGGCATTTTTTTACTTTTGTTCAACTATACTTCCAGGTTTATTCTAAGATTACCTTACCTTAAAATAAGGTCCAACTCAAGATATATATTGTTTAGATTAACATTCTTAAATTTGTAAATATTTTGAATGGAATGTCCGATTTAAATAATTCAAAAAATAAACTTGTATTGTTGGTATTGAAACATCTTTGAATGTTAATTAATTTATTTAGCGAAAATTTGAACATTGAGGCACAAGTGTGTAAACAAATAAACAAATAAACGCGACAGGTTCTGGTTCAATTGATTCCTATTCGAGGAAGTTAAATATTTATATACTATTTTAATTTTACCGCTCTGGTATCGGGGCAAAGCGCAGCGTTGAGGTTTGCCACTCAACACTCCATGCCTCCAGGATTCCGCGGGAGGCGGGGAACGGAGATTAGCACTAGATTCCTTCTGCGTACCCTGCTATCTGCGGATCCAGAATTTGAAAGATAAGGATTACTTTAAATGCATGCATAACATGGTCTGATTATGATTGGCACTTCGGTAAAAAAGTAGTTGTTTTATGAAAACTACTATAGTAGGACAAAATGGTATCAAAAAAATTTTTTGTATATATGGATATGTTCTGTAACTTTGTTGGACATTTTATTTATCTTGAATAGTTTCTGCAGCGCATGCGACGAAAAACATGTTATGCCAATGGTTTTTACGCGTTACTAAAATTTATTGAATTATTAGTAGGGATCCTTAAATTTCTAGTAATACATCGCTGGGGATATAACTAGAAATTTAAAGATCAAAGAAATGAATGTAAATTTATTTAAATATTTCCTTTCCTCGAGTGGGGATCGAACCCACAACATATTGTGCTGCAAAATCTAGACTTTGCACTTTAATATACACAAGTTTAGTTTAGCAAAAAATATGTTTACAACATATGGATTGGTCGTGGGTTCGATTGGGGACTCGAGGAAAGGAAATATTTACTTCGCTTCGCTCTGGTCTAGGCAGAAGCGCGGCGTTGAGTTCTGCATTCACTCAACACCCAATGCCTCCAGAATTTAGCGGAAAGTGAGGAACGTAGTGTGTTAATACGAGGTCCCCTCTGCCTATCCTTTTTTTTCTTTACTATAAGGAGTGATAATAGTATACTAATGTTTATTCCTTACACACATACAAACAAATCTTTTCTCTTTGCAATATTAGTATAGATATAAATTATAATTCGAACGGAAATCTGAGGTAAAATATTTCAAACCCACTTCTCTTCAAGATATCTCAACAATTATGACTTTTTTAGGATTTTTGTTTCTTTTCGGAGTGGGGCATGTTTAGCAAAACTTTATGTGTGCGTGTGTCACCCTAAACAAATGACATTTTAGTTAACAATGATAATTTTATTTTGTTAAAAAAACTTTTTCATAATTAGGAAAAAATATAATAATATTGTATTAGGCTTCTATAGAGTAGGTCTAACTGAAGTTCCATTTAAAATGGTGCTGACAAATACACTCTGTATACTCGCACTAGACGTTATATCGCACAGCATATTTAAGATTTTAGCAGCAACACATCCGTTAAAGTAGTACTTATAAAAGTAGTACTTATAAAACCGACGACTTAGTGTCCCAGTAGTAACAATGTGTTCGTTCAAAGCAGTCGTACTTTGGTAAGTGTGTTCAAGTGAATTAAAAAAGTATCGTTACTTTTTATTGTATATTTACGTTTTAGTGAATTGGTGTCTATATACTCCTGATTTTTGTTTTATTGAGTTTGTGTACGCCTTAAATTATGATTAATATATTTTTTAATTATTCTATATATTTTTTACAATAAGGCAAGTTATATAAATACCATGCCACAAGACTTCTTTTTAATAATGAACAGAAATAAATAAGAAGTAATCAAAAGACTCTTGTCTTAAATTTGTGCTTTTATAAATATCACTAAATTTAAAGTTAATGGAAACAAACATAATATATTTTTTTATATTTATACGACTGTGGCTAATAATTCATTTAAAACTAATTCATAAGAAATCGCAAATGAAAACTCGCTTAGAGTTTGTCGTACGGGTGACCGTACGGTTGTAAGCGCGAGAGGTTGTGGGTTCGATACCTACATGAGGAAATGAGATATTTAATAGTCTCATGATTTTAATGAGATATTTCCTCACTTTGGTAGCGAGATAAAGCGCGACGTCGACTAGCACGAAATGCCTCCAGAGTTCGGGGGAAAGTGATAAGCGGAAGTATCATAATAGGAACGGAGTGTCTTAACACTAGGTTCTCAGGTTCCCAATGTCTACCCTGCTATGTGCAGGATAGAGCGTAAAAAATCTAATAAAAATATCAGATTAACAACTACCTTAAGCATCAAGCTTATAATAATAAGCGTATGGAACCCTGCCCACGCAAGCTATATAGTCAGTTTACTGAGATACAGATTATTATAAAACCAATTGCTTAATTTAGAAAAATGCAGGAATAAAAAATATACCAAATATATCGTAATCTGTGGCTCAAAACAACTCAAAAGTTAAAAAAAACCTGTACGCTAGCTTAACTCGCATTGGATTTTGAAACTGTCGTGACTCAGAGTCAACTATAATGGTCGGTCTGGAGATCCATTCCATTTCCATTCATTTCCCTCGCTTTGGTAATAAGAGAGAGAGTAGTGTCTTGAAAATTGGACAGAGGGAACAGAGTGTCTTTCTACTATGTGTTAAAAAACGTGAAGCTACCATAACTCGTACTCTGGCTACCCCGCTTAAAAACTAAACTAAACATTACGTTATATTATTTGTTATACTTTTTAATCTCAGTTGTCATTATCAAAATACATTTTAGAAGTTTTATATATAAATAAAATTACGGCTAAGCTCTTTAATCTTGTTAATAAAATTTGTCTTTTATATATGAAAGTGTATGCTTTAGGCGATTTTGTAGATAATCAAACGTTGTTAAGGTGAAAATATCGTACAGAAGCGGCCGTCGTGGTTTAGCGGGACAGCGTCTGACTGTCGTGATGATTGTAGGTTCAATTCCCGATCGGGAGAATGACATTTATCCGATCCCTCGTTCTGGCCTCGTTCTGACCCAGACAAAACACACAATGTTTCATATATATTTTTTAAATCAGGCACTGCCCACGTACACTACGATATACGACAGTCGACACGTGCTTGGAAGCCTAGGTAAGAGGGTTTTGGAAGATTATCATACTCAAATATTATACAGTAACAATCATACTTGATAGGTATGATTGATAAATTCCTTTTTTTCAAATCTTTCAAAAATGCTTCTATATATTAACAAAAAATTAAAAACAAAAATTAAATAAAAATAAATAGAAATGACTCAGGATGATGAATATTATAAAGATTTATAAAAGCAATATAGCAGTTATAAAAGCAAATATTTTTTATGACGCTTGCAAGATCTACCTGGAAAATTTTGACAGATAAATAAATATGACAGAATAAAAAAAAATATTATTATACATTTTGGACTTCTCAAGTCTGAGATCGACATTGAGGTCCGGTTTTCATTTGTAGATTACATATCTATGAACGAGAACTGCATCTCCGGATCAATTTCCGATTTGAGAGTGATATATAAAGAAGAGCCTAAGTTCATATTTCTTTAGACCAGTCGTGGCGCAGGGACACAAGCGTACGAGTGTAAATGCAGTAGGTTGTAGTTTCGAGTCCCACTCGAGGAAATTAATTACATAATATATTTTCATTTTGCGCTCGTTATGCCAAAAGAGTCTAAATAAGTTTTTAAATTATTTTAAGCTCAGCTCAAACTCAAGATTTTTGATCCAAGCTTTTGCAACTACAATACTTAATAATTAATATCTAATAATAATCTTAATAACCTATTACTGGACTATTAATAAACGAATTTGAACCTCAGGTGTAGGTAACAATTTCGTCGAATCTCATGTTAAATTAAATGAATCGTTACAATTGCTATTAGCGACCGTGTAAGTGATTGAAAACATCAAGATTGAAAATACGAATTTAGGAATAAGCCGAAGCAGTCATTTGCTTTTGGCAAAAACATAAGTTATTGATTGTAATGCTTGCTTGTAGAGTCATTTTTTTTGTTCTTGTCAAGGTCATTGTGTCTTTAGGTGGATGGCTGTTGTGGGTGAATTGATTGAAATGAAGGTGATGGATTGGTGGTGAATTGATTGAAATGAAGGTTGGTGGCTTGACTCCTATTTGGGCATGAGCATTTTTTAGTTTATTCCTTATCTCGTACAAAGAAGGTTAGGCAGAGGGAACCTGGGAACTTAACGTTAAGACATTTCGTCCCAATAAGACCCTTCTGTTCCCCACTTTCCATCGAATTCTCGAGGTATTGAGTGATGAGTGGTGGGACGCGGCACTGCGACGGGCATTGTCTCGTTAGCATAATAAAATCATTCTTCCGAGAGGGAATCGATCCCACAACCGTCTTCTTTACAGTCGCACTACTACCATTAATACCACTACCCTACGACGGCCTCGAATCGAATATTCGATTCGAGACTCAGATAATTAATTTCCGCGCGGCATTCAGTTCCGCATGTTTCCCATATGTAACAGGGTAGGCAGGTAGATGTTACTCACTTTCTGCGAAATTCTAGAGGCATTGAGTGTTGAGTGGCGGAAATCGACGCCGCGCTTACCTCGACACCAGAGCAAAGAAATGAAAATATTTAATATTTTATTGAAAATCGAACCCACAACCTGTCACATTTACAGTCGCACGCTTGTACCACAACTGTAGTTTTCATATTTGAATCTTTATTGAAAGAATATCTTAGTATTTGGTACTTCATAAATGGTATTTCATAAATGGTATAAAAGGAAAGCTATAGGTTGTATTTATTACATCACGGTGAGTCGGTTTTATGTAGAGTGAGTTACTTCGTAGACTTGTGTTTATAAATCGCTCTCAAGTCTGAGATGGATCTTGAGAGGCCGTCTTTATTCATAAATTGTATATTAAAACGGCCTCTCAAGATCGATCTCGGTTTTTAAATACAGGTCTAGAATGTGTCATGAGTCATGGCTCATGCGTCTTATACATATGTACAGCTCTTGGTTTTTCCCACTTTAACGTGTTTTGAGGATAATCATAAAGAAATTGGCACTTATTCCTTGACACACTTCGTAATATCAAGGTATCGTCCATAATATTTCTTCTTCCAACTTTCTATAACGGTTAATGTTCTCATAATCATCGAGTATTGTCTTTAATATTATTTCAGAGTTACCTTTTGTTGGTATACCTATTTAGTAACGTAACGGAACCTAACGCCGCTGTTTGTCGAGGGAGATCGGAAAAATGAATGATTATTGGTTAAATAAATAACTCACTAATATAAAAATCCACGAGATATATATATATATTTATGCTACAATAAATATTGTTGTTTTTTTTTATTTTCACGCTATATCCCGTTAAAGCACGATAGACAGAGTGAGCTTAGGGGTAAAATATCTTGAGCCTTTGCTCGTTATGTGGCAGAATTTCCTTCCTATCGATTAGGCGGGCTGTTAGGGCTTATTACTTATAGCCTATATACGAGTATAGTTCCTTGTTCCACGACTGGCCTGAGTTCTAATTTACAAAAGTGCTTTACTTTAAATTTTACAGTAGCTGAGTCAAAGGCAATATAATATTACATTCATATTATGCTTCATTTGCAAAATAGTAAAAATCTTTTGTGGTTTCCATAAAACAGTTATGACATCCGGTACTAATAAAACCAAGTAAACTGGCAATTATGTTTTAAAGATAACTTATCTTATAGATAAATTATATTGCAGATATGTCAACGAAAGGTTGTTTTTTTTAAATTAATAAGATAAAATCTTTGTACCACATTGATCGGAGAAGCGAACAAAAGAAGAAGACAATCAGTGTTGTATTTTTCCTATATTTTTTTTACTTCTATCTATAAATATACGAGTACAATGAACATTGATGTCGTCGTAAATTCAAATTTAAAATATTCTTTTTTCAAATAGATTATTGTAAGCACTATTGAATTGTCGAGTGAACATATAAACAAAACAGCAACCACCGATTCGGAAGGCAGTTTTACTAAGAAGAGCCGGCAAGAAACTCAACAGTTGCTCTTTTTAAAGTCAATGGTATAATTTAATTATTACATTAGCTGGCAGCTATCCTGCATGACATTCAAAAGAGATTAATTCCATACATGTTTATCCTCTAAATATTCTTGAACAGTGTAATAAGCTTTACTTGTTATTATTTTTTTTAAAGATATTTTAAATTGTGATAGTGGCAAACCCAGAAAACAATGTGGATTTTTTTATATACACGTGTACTATGAGTACACGTGTATATAATAAATCGTATATAATGTATCGTATATAATGTATCGTAGTAGCTTTGATCCTCCATCACGGGAATGACGACTATATTTAACAAGACAAAGCGCCGTTGGATTGCATCATAAGATACTTAACGTCACGAAATTCACCCGAAAATAAAAAATAAAACTTAGCTCCCCCCCCCCCCCCCCCCCCCTCCAAATGGTATGCTCAAATGAGCGACTGTCCCACTTTCGATATGATTTAATTTGTAAGTGCAAACAATAAAAATATATTATAAAAAGCTTATCTCGAGGTAGTAGGAAAGGTTCAATTATCTGTAAAAGAAATATTGTCTATGGTAATTGTACAACTTTTTAAAAGAAAATAATAGTAAAAGTTAACAGAAGGGATATTTTCTCATATTATTTTGGGCAAAAACATATTTTATAATTTTGAAAAAAAAAAACGAAACCTTTCTCCAATTTTATAAATTTTGTTCTGAAGTTGATGTTTGTTGAGAGGATCAGGGTCGAATCTTTCTTAATAAGTCTATTAAGTATTTATAATGTATTGTACCTATTGTGATTGTTTTCAGCTTGCTAATTCCAGTCTTATTGAGTGACGCATCTCAAAACTCTGCTTCAGAACTACAATTTCCGCCAAATTTTAAATTTGGGGCAGCGACATCGGCGTACCAGATAGAAGGAGGCTGGAATGCAGACGGTAAGGCAAAATTAAAAATATATTTTTCATTTTGACGCTGTATCCTTAATACTTCACGACAGGCTTAGAATACTAATTTTAAAATACTGCGTTCTTCAGTATCCGCCCAAGCTTCCAGCCAAAGGGTCCAGACATTGGTTGTAAGTCACACATTGTTTAGCAAAGGGTGGACAAAGAATTAACTCATGTGGTGAAGCCGTCATGGCGAAGGGACACTAGCGCGCGCTTGTAACGATCGTGGGTTCGGTTCCATCCCGGAGAAATGAAACATTTAATATGTTTTTATGGTACCCTTGCAATAGTAATGAGACAAACCTCATGAAATCATCAGAAAATGTTAATTGAAAGTGTCTTAATGGGAACGTAGTGTCTTAATATTAGCTTCCCAGGTTTCCTCTGCCTACGCTGCTGTATGTGGGATGCAGCGAGAAGCTTAAAACATGTTGTAATTACGTATTGTTATGCAAGCTCAAAAAAGTATAAGCTACTTTATTGTTTTTATTATTCATCGAATAAAGTTAATATATTCACTCAAACTAAAAGGATAATAAAAACAATAAGGAATATATAAAGGATATATAAACAGCTGACAAAAATGGTTTTTTTAATATATATTTTTATAAGCTAGGTATATATTGTGTCGAGATATATATGTATAAGTACTATTTAAGACATGAATACAATATAAGTATATTATAAATATTAATATATAAATATAAGTATAAGCGGACCTCCATGCTTTTCCTCACTTTCCGCCTAATTTTGGAGACTACACACGAACTTGAGTGGCCCTTTGGTTTTTTACTGGAGTACAAGTTTTTGGTTATGAGTATCGAACCCACAACTGCTGCAATCACAGACAGACGCTGAGCCGCTGCGCAGCGAGGGCCCAAAATATAAATAAATTAGTATAGCAGCTTTCAAGGAATATTTGCATTTTTTATTGTGTCATAAAGCTTAAGGTTAAATTAATTTATATTTCTACTTTTGTAATAACTCAATTATTGTACTTATTTGTAATTATTTTTGAGAATTATAGCTGTATACATCTTTTAAAATTATAAAACTAATAATCTAAATATTTTTTAATACGTTTTTACCTAATATTTCGATGTAATTAATGGACTTACCTTGGCTTGACTTAATGAAATATATAAAATAAAAAAACTTTTTTGAGATGTATAATTAAAAATGAATAAATAAATCAGCTTCACGCTGTATCCCGCACACAGCAGGTTAGGCAGAGGGAACGCAGTGTGAAGACACTCGTTCCCCACTTTCTGCCGAATTAAGTTAGTTAGGTAACTTATTCTTTTATATTGATATAGGTAACCGTACTCTTCGCATCGACTAATTTCAAAGATATGGCATATTAAGTGACGAAACTCAACGCCACCCTTTTCTTGTTAGCAAAGAAACTCAATGAAAACAATACATTTTTCCGAGTGGGAAATGAACCCACAGCC
>DWGR01002202.1:0-14169 GCA_018247715.1 Heliconius burneyi
TTTCATATCCACTATCAACCCAAGAAACGAATCCTTAACAATCGAATTTAACTAAATCTCTCTCTTAGCTAATCTTAATTAGCACTTAGGTCCTAAAAAGCATGTCCCTGTACAAAATTTGAGAGTCCTAGCACTTGTAGTAACGAGGTTTCATACAAATTCTCAAACTCTAATAAAACCAACTGTTGGGGATATATTTTAGAAAAACCCGTGTGCACCTACGTCCTATAAATAACGTCCTTGCAAAATTTTAAGCTCCTAGCACTTATAGTAATGAAATTGCATACAAACATTAACTCCAAAGACATCCCCTAAATGGGGATGTGTATCGAATATACCCGTTATAGTGACCACCTACGTCTCATAAATAAGACTCATGGAAATTTGGGATTTTTAATTTTTTTGTCTGCTTGTACACTAAAATACAAATAATTTCAAAATTTGTGTCTGGCTATCTTCCTTTTTGTCAAGGCTAATCTCAAGGCTAGTCGCTGGAACCAATTGTTATAGGACTTTCACTGTTCTATGGAAGAAGAGAATTTTATATATATATATATATAGATTGTCGACTAGGGGCCTCCACGCGGCTTCATGGCTTCACCTGCTTCTATTTACTTAATATTATTGAAGTGTGTTAAAAGTAAGTTTGTTGTTTATTTCAGTTTCATTAGCTATACTGTTATTTATACACTTCATTAATCGTAATTTAATTCCTTTGGGGTTTTAGTTTGATTTTGCTTGCAAATATTGTCGTAGTTAATAGAAAAATGTTCGATTATTTCATATATACCTTAGTACCGCGTACAGCACACGCGGGGTTTCCCGCGTAAATCTCTCCTAAAAATCGCCGCCTGAAGCTTATTGTTGTGTTATATTCAAATTATAAGAAAACTATTCTGATGTATAAGCTATATTAATGTACAGTCATCTAAATCTGTATGGTAGTTTTTGTGTGAAAGTGGAACAAACATCCATATAAATAAAAAAATAATTATGTATTATTCTTGAATATTGAAATAATACTTAAGATTATCTGTAAGGGATCACTTATAATGATAACGTAACCTTTGCACGCTGTAAGTACAGGCAGCCACTCAGTGCCTGTTTATTTTCAGGGAATGAGCATCCTCTTCCCTAACCAACCGGTGTCGCTGTAAAAGCCACTAAGGCTAACAGCATTAATGTCATGTTCGAAAAAAAAAATTTGCACGCTACATTTATATCTGGGTAAAAGTACTTTTATTTGTGTATAATAAAGAGATTTGTAGCCCAGTAGACTTACCGTCACCCCCGCTACGTGATCTAGCGCGTTCTCCTCGTGGCGGTGGCGTTGGTGCCGCCGAGGCCGATGCAGTCGAAGCAGTACGAGCCCTGCGTGGGAGACGAATGTGCAGGCGCTCACCACTGAGCTCCGCGGGTGCAGCACTTGGAGTTGGCACAGACGGAGGGGTTAATGCACCCAACGCGCCGCCAGCACTACGATTCACGCGCGGTCGTTGCACTCCAGCGACATGCACACCTCCCCGATCTCGGACCGGCACCATCGGTAGAGCAAGAGACCGTTCCAAAGGAAGAGTTGTCGGTACGTAGGGAAGTTCCTCAAATGATTCCTGCACCACGAGCCCACGACGTTCTGCGTCACTACCACCGTGAGTGGGGGCGGCTTCAGAGCTCGCATCAGATTCAGAGGAATCACGTCGATTCATTGGCGGACTAGTGCCTATTTCTCGGGAATCACGATCGTTTCCAATTTCACCAATCATTTCTTCACTAAAAACAGGTTCTTCATTTTGCCCAATTTCACAACTTAATGAAAATGAGTCTAACTGCGGAGCAATAATAATGGGTCTAACTTCTTCGCTCTCCGGGAAACTGGGTATTGACTCGGATATCTCGCTTGTTACGCTTGGAGTTTTTGTTATACTAAATTGTGTGCTAAACACTTGTTCTTTGCTACCTACATGGGTTGTGAATATAAGGCGTTCTTTTCGTCTTGGGCGATCAGTAACATTAGGCAAGTTAACATTTTCACCAGGAAGGCATGTTTCACTAGGTGCCGAGTCAATAAAATCACGCTCTGCAATATTGCATATATTTTTTTCAGGTGAATCTTTTTTAATTGGTTTCTTCAAGGAATTCACTGGTTCATTTGTTAAATCAACATTAGATCTTAATTCTACATTAGCAGTCTTTTCTGTTGGAGAGTGCAATGGAATAATGATACTTCCGTCAGGTAACACCGTACGTTGTTTTGGTTTGGCAAAAGGTGCAGGTGTAGACGATGACGTAACGGCTGCACGGTCTAAAACAGCTCTTGGCTGTGGAGCTGAGGATGGCCGAATGATTTCGCAGGGAGGGACGGCTTTTTCACTACTTGATTGCTTAGAGTCTAATTCATCAGGTGGAGTGTGTAGAGGTATGTGAATGATACCATCTTTAGAATCTTCGTAATACTTAAGTTTTTCTCCTCTTGAACGATCGACGGGAGTTTGTGAAAATTGCCGTTGTGGTTGCACCACAGGCGAAATATCGCGTGAACCTGGAGATGGAGAAGCACCACTTTTCCTAGGAGTTTTAAAAAGTGAAAGAACGGAGCCCTTTATTTTCCCAGCACTGGTGGGTGTTGTAGAACGATCTCGGCTTTTACTTCGTGATCGACCATCATTAAGACTTTTTTTTCTTCTTAAGACATCAGATGGTGAATCTGGTGATGCTATAGTCTCACGAGACTTAAAAAGAGAACAAAATGAAGATTTTCTTGAAACAGGTACCCCACTAGGGGAAGGAGTTCGACTGTCTCTTAATTGTCTCGGTGTTAACCGTGGACTGACTGGATCCACCGGTCGTGCAGGCCGGTCATTTAATTCCAAAGTTATAGGTTTGCGCGCTGGGTCTCCACTTATTAAAGTACGTTCACTTTCATCTTCTTCATCGTTTTCATATTCGTCGTCAGGCTTAAGTCTTATTCTAATAATATCTTTCGAAAGATTTTCACGGTGATAAACTTCTGGTCGAAACGGTTCACATCGCTCTCTCGATCTAGCTCGACGTTCTTCTACTTTTGCTCGATTTCTTGTTTCTTTTAATCGCTTCTCATCATCCAATGAGCTAGTTGAGGGTGCCGGGATTGGCAAGGGCGTACTAGTGGGCGCATTTGGGGATGTAAGGCGAGGTGCGCTGGCTGGTCGCGTATTTTCAACAGTTACTTCTGTTTGTATTTCCCTATGATCACGAGCGTCCACTAATGTCGGCAGGGCTAATGGAAGAGGTACTGGCTGAGGCACTGTAATAATTTGTCCATCAGGAAGTATCGCACCAGTTCCTCCCGTTAATTTTGCAATCTCAAGTAATCTCTCTTCAACTGCCGCGGTACAAATCTCCGGATCTGTCTCTATTGGTTTTGGTCCACAAAATGAAGTTTCCAGTAACATTTTGTGCGGTGAAGGAGAACGTGACGTTCCTGATACTACAGAAAGTCTTGATATTCGACTAGCGTGACTGAAGCCGGATAGTGCTGAATGTGCAGAGCATTGAGATCCCACACTAGATATACGGCTGGTACGACCAGAAACTGCAAGAAGGGCAGCTTCAGAACTTTGACTATCCTTTCGGGAATGACGACGAGAAGGCGGAACTGAAGGTGGAGCGCGGACATCTCCCCCTCCAGGTGCGCCTTCTAAAAAGGCAAGTTCTTCAGTTGACGACCGCAAATCAGCTGTACCGTCTTCTCGGAACCCAAGTTCAAGGCGAGTTCGAGCGTCCTCGCTTCCACCTCCACCCGCGAAAAGTGCCAGTTCGGGAGAACTATCTCGTGAGTCTTGATGACTAGAACTGGATGCTCGCGAAATGTCAATGCGAGGAGCAGCTGGCGTCTGAAGACCCGACGTAATCGGAGCGGCAACGGTGGAATGCACTGACGGCGAAGAATGGGACCGAGCCCTTTGCTCTGGCGGTGCTAAACTATCACCACAGGCTGATGTTGATGCAGCTATACTCGTACTTGAAGTAGCTGGATCTTCACGAATCTCGGGCAAACGAAGAGCTTGCTTGTTTTCGGGGCTAGACTGTAAAAAAGAAAATATTTTTGAATTATTCATTAACGAATATCTTTATAAGATATTTAAGATGCTACTAATTGTAAATAAAGTTACCTCGTCCGATACGTCGTGATCAAAAGAAGCAATAGGCGCGGGTCCGCGGCGCGGCCGGCGCTCGGCGCCGCTGGCCGCCATGCGCCCGCCGCCGCCGCGGCGCTCGGCTCACACTGGGCTGGCTCTACCCGACTGATGATGTCATTACACACCACACCTAGCAAAGCATCATTTTGTAACGTTAGCTTTTTCTACTTTTTGAGGAGCTCCAGTCCACACGTGGCTTTACAACATATTCCCAGTGTTTTTTTAGTTATACTATCAATTTTTTGCGATGTAACTTGATTTTCGAACTAATTAATTGCAATTTATTCCGTTAATAAATTACACCGCCACCTAATAAAAGATAATACTTCTTTAAAACATTTACAAATATATTCAATCTTAATCTCCAAAATGTTTACTCTTACTCTTTCTTTCACAAACACATCACTAATGAATGTACTCGTATTTGTATAATTTTTATTATAAACTGATTTATTTATATTGATTAATTATAATTTATTCATAGGATTATCTTAATATGTGGTAAGTTGGTACCCCACGTCCGTAAACACATTTAATATTGTACATACCTACATAAGATACATATGCATAGGATGTACATAGATTTAGTAGGTAAATAAAGAGCTAGATCACATAAACCATTTAAAAAGCACACACATTACACTCTGAAAGTGACAGCGAGTGACATTACTCGACCGGAGTTCGTGGCGGTGGGTCACTGGGTCATCTACTCTGAACTCAGGCCGCGGCTCCACCTCATACGTACTCGAATATAGAAACGCCAGCACTATCCGCGGAGTCCGCGGCCGGCCGGTGGGTGAGGGCGTGGTGGGCGCGGCCGCGCTGGTCGTGGCGCGTGGGTGCAGGCGAGGTGCAGCGCCGCGCGCCGCCGCTCGAGAGCAGGTCCGCGCTGGCGGCCACGCGCGCACGCGCCCCGCGCCCCCCGCCACCGGGCCGCGCATGCGCCCGGGGCTGCCATGTCACGTTAATTAACTAAATATAGGGTGGCCTCCGCGTCGCAATCGATATTGACGTTCGCGACGGGTCACTGCTTCGACGTCTGACATTTATTGCCTTTTTAGTTGTTAAGTGAGAAATGTCAAGAACGATACTAATTTAAATATATGTTTGTACGACTCGCTAAGAATGAGACGTTAGTTGTAAAATCTTTTGTTATATATACCATAACCTACTATCGACTGGCAACATTAGTCAAAATATGTGATATAAATCAGCTATAAAACTATCGTAGTCCGATGGCGTGTCGCTGGACGTCCACATCGAAGGACTCACAAGTTACAGTCTACACAATATGGACGCCTTATCTCTGTTCCTATGTCCAATGTATATGGTCATATGTACCTAGATCCTAGTGCATGCACTATCTACAAGTAACATGAAATCTTAGGTATCACTTTTCAATCTAAGTTTAATCAATGAAAGTGTCAAGTTTGCGCTTTAATATATAGTAAAAGTGTATGATTCGACTCAGGCGTTGGGGATGCGTTTATATTCACGGATATAACAATAGTTGTGACGTACGAATTAAGAAAAATTTACTTTTGGATATTTAACCATTACCTAAAACCTATAGTACGAGTACATCCGTTGATTTGACGAATGATTTATTGGGATACTTTATTTTTGTGTGTTTAAAGTATTTATACAATATTCCTTCATACTTCAACAGAATATAAAACATACCCCAATATTTACGAAGTAGTTATGTACGTCTTCACTTACACTACACAGGGACCCATTGCCTGACGAACATATAGGTATATTGGTTTCATTGATTAATAAGTAAGTAGGGGGCTAGAACAAACAATAAAAGAATGTAATGCACAATGTATTTATTTGATAGACAACAGACGCGTGGGGCCGCGTGGGGCCGCGTGCGCCGTACGTGCTAGTTTACGATACAATGGCATTGCGCTTAAATTAAACTTTCATAGATTGGATAAGTGTATGACGTCAACAACAAACAATAATTGTTTTACAATATTAGACATGCTTATCACTACGGGAGACCACCACGAAACGTATCCAGCACTCACCCTGAATTATTGTCTGACGACTGGTTTTCGACTTGAAAATCGGAGTTGCTACGAATATCCGACAATTAAATATATTTTATTTTGAATAATTTCTCATATTTGTGCTCTAACAATTATTTATTAAAAATAATTCTAAATATTGCTACGAATACAAAGTTATAGATATGAATGTGTATAATATATCAACACTTATAACTTGAGTCGTACACGAACGAGTATAACAGCGAATGTAAAAATATCTCAACCGGAATGTAGAAACATCAAAAGGAGAGTTGAGAGAGCAGTAGTACGCTACGAAGTAGGAAGGGACGTAGCTCGTAGCTCGTAGCACGCAGCTTGTAGCTCGTCTGCTTCTACACACTTAAACAGTAAACACGTAGACTGTACCAAAGCTATATGAAGCACTCCCATATCATAGAGTTACATTAATATCATTTATTCATATATCTTTGGAGTAATATATTACGTATATATGAATAGAAATTATAACATTTATATTTTATCAATAAATATATTCTCAATTTTTCTAGTACCTATGATATATCTTAATACATATATTAGGTGTACATTATTTCTCGTGCATCTTTGAACGACATTTAAGGGTCAAAGTAACAATGCCGTCAGCTTCGTTTTGCTTAACACTTTTGTAAAAGAGTTGCACGAATGATTCGCAACATGAGTAATTTTTCTTTTGTCAATACTATACAATAACTTTCTTACACTAACGTAGAGCGAAATTAGAAATAGTTACTTAGTATTCACTGGACTGGCCTACTCGCGGGCGCTGGCGGCCGCCGGAGTGTAGACTAACATAACAGATCATTACAGGATATGCTCTTAGTTAATATCCATATTATATATAATAAGTAAGCATTTCTATATGATCACTGAAGTAAAATATAAATAATCTCTCCCCAAGTGCACCAGGCGACTATCCGCTTGGGCTGGAGCTGCTCTCTTCGGTGGGCGCGTCCGGACTCTCACGCTATACTACTGTAAACTACATACTTAACATATTTATTATTTATATACAATCGGCTCTACACTGAACAGTGATCATCGAGCATATTAGCATCGACTTAATGCCATAATGTATAGGGTTAAATACATTGTATGTATGCACTTAAACATAATTATACCAAAATATACAGAATCTCAAGCGACTCTAAACTTATCTCCCACCGTCTTACGTTTGATTTTACTATCTTATGAACTACTTTTAGACACGCGACCTAACAATATTAGTAGTATAGATAGAAAGATGGTTTGTCACAACAGTTACTCTAAGTACTTTGAAAATGCATTTTTTTTATTTAAGTATGATATAAACTCTACTCTCGTTAATAACATCCAAAATACTATATATGCGAGATAAACACAATTGCATATTCATATTATTTACATTTGTTCAATCTAAGAGCTTGCACGCATGCTTGTCGCCATTGCCTCCATTATTTCTATACTTATAATTCACTAATCAACACCATACCAGAGTGACACACAGGTTTTTAAGTACCACCACTATGTGAAGTTAAAAGCGATCATTGACTTAGGCAAAATGTAATCTGAGTAAATTGTCGATATTTTTTTAAAATTTAAAAGTGTTATTCTACACTAAGGATAAAAAAATATAAAAGAAAACGTATAAGCATTTTGAACGTAACTGGAGTTGAACCAAGTGCGTCCAAGCGCTCTGAATTCTATTAGTCGGAGTCGGAGTCAGAGGAGGGCTCACGGGGCTGCGCGGGGGCTGCGACCTCGGCGGGGGCGGCTGGGGCGGCGGGGGCGGCCGGGATGGCGTACGCGGGCGCCGCCTGCCCAGACGTGCGCTCGATGCCCACTCTGCACAGACCACACGAACATCTCATGTATTTAATCATAAAAATGGTTTTAGACGGTATCTTAGGAAAACAAATATTAGTATGAACAAATTATAAATTTGATTTCCAATTGTGGAATGAACAAGAAATATGAAAGCTATGACTCACGTGTACTCGTGCCTGGCGAGGTAGCGCACGTACTTCTCAGGCGGGTCACCGTCGTGGTCCTGCAGCGACACAGAGCGCACGGTCATGTGCGACACCTGCGTGGCCGGCATCGTAAACTCGACGAAGGCCTCCTTGGCCAGCTCAGAGGGCACCTGGTCATAGGAGGTTAGTGCCATGCGGCACACGAGGTTGTGCGTGGTGTAGGCGCCCTGGCCCTCCTTGGGCAGGCGCGGCATGCGCCACACGATGGCACGGTGCTGGTGCTCGTACTTGGCCTGCCCCGACGTCACCTCGATCAGCGACTCCTGCAGCGTGTCCACTGCGCCCAGGAACCGCTCAATACCCTTGATTTTACCGGTGCGTCTGCCACGAAAATATACCAAAATTATAAGAACGTCCCAATTTTATGTAGTTATTAAAATAAAATGTAATATAAAGTTTGTACCCCTGCGCCAGTTGTGGGGCAGTGAAACAAAGTATGACTGTAAACGCGATTGAGTGTGGGTTCAATCCCCACTACAGGAAATGAAATATTTTTTTAATGTATTTTTTCGTTTCTTCGCTCCGGTGTCGAGACAAGGCGCTGCGTTGAGTTCTGCCACACAACACGCAATGCCTCACGAATTTGGCGGAAAGTAGAGAACGGAGTGTTTTAACACTACGTTCCTCTGCCTCTGCCTAACCTGCTGTATGTTATTTTTTTTAAATAATAAAAAAGGCAATTCAAATATCGCCGACTCTCTTAGGAGTTATCTTTACTTATAATAAAACAGTAAAAATATTTTGTCTATACAATTAGTATTTTTGACTGAAATGGATAGAGGGACACTTAAAAAGTATAATATAAAGCAAACATTTTTTTTAATTTCTTGTCTACTGAGGCAATTTACTAATTGCTTTGTGTTAAAACCGCTTAACAAACTTTCACTTTCACTTAACATCTATAGTTGGTTTTAACAAAATCGGTTCATTAAATAAAAAGTTATCGTGATTTCAATGAACTCAAGGCATGAGTTGGCCTGCAAATATATAGCAATTTATATAAGTATAGACTTATAATAAATGTAATAAAAAAATGTAATGTTACAAAAAATATACGTTTAATACATAAGCTTTGAGTTCAAAGTTTATATCAACATTGGTCGTATTTTTAAATTCAAAACAATCAAACATCGATTTAGGAATTACATTAGTGTGGACGAAAGTAACGAATGTCGATAACGCACAAACTCTTGATAAATAAATTTGGTGAAAGTGACATTCTTAAAAGTTAAGAGATTATTCTGTTCCTTCGTTGGTTCGTTTGTGTTATTAATATTATTTTAGAAAACGTAGGAGGATTTGAACTCACACTTTTGGGAGTAACTTCTAAAAATTTGTGTCTCAAGAAAAAAAATCTTTAGACATGTTAGCATAGTAAATAAAATTATCTTGCAGTATTATTTCATAACTAACAAGCGACACGCACCACATGTAATAAATTAAGGCTTATATGCAATCATTACAGTTATTTTACGAAGGATATTGTGAATACTTATTGTGACTAGAAAAATAAGTGTGATTTATAATTTTAATTTTTTGACATAATGTACTTTTTGACTTATCAAGTTTCCCGAATAGCAGAATTATAATTATTAAAAAAAATAAAAAATAAATTTAACTACTCGTTTAAATTTAATCATTATATTACTTAAAACATTATATTTAAGTAAAAATAGATCAAATTTAAATCTGATCTCGTTTATTCCCTAAGATATCGTTAATTAAGAAAATACCTTTTTAAATATTTTTCATTTTATTTTCTTTCTGTATGATTAAGATTTTTTTATCAACGGCAAACTTCACATCTGCATCCGTATCCGCGAATATTTGTCTTCAACAATCTGTACCCACATCCGTTTTCGTCGATATAAACAAATTGGCATCTGCAACATTCCTTGTATAAAATATACTGTTCTGTACCTATGCGCAGACTTGACGGATCCGTATCGGAAGTGCTTCTCGACCCGGAAAAGGTAGATCCAGCACTCGGGAATGGGGAAGCGAATGGCGACGTCTTCGCAGGGCACCTGGCCCAGCTTGCGGGAGGCGAAACCCGGCACCAGCACGTCCGCGCGCAGCTCCACCTTGTTGCCGGCGACGCACCATGCCGCCTTCAGTTGCAGTGGCAGCTCGCGGTTCTTGGGCGGCCGCACGCGGAACCGCATCAGCTCAATGTAGCACGCGTCCGGCGGCTTGAATCTGTACAAAAATGTTTTAGCTTCAGTTTAATTTCTGTATGTATTTTTGTACTAAGCTATACGGTGATTGGTCATAATTTTTATTATTTAAATAATACTAGACGAACGAGCGAGTAAAGTCATTTATGAGGGATTCTTGTCGATACTTCATAAGAAGAAATAAATCGAATTTTGCTGTTTCGTGGCGTGTTTTTTAGTTTTAACTAATTTTATCATCCAAGTATTACCAATAAAAGAATTACTAGATAAAAGTTGTTTTAGTCATGATAAGACTATTATATAAGTTGCTTTAGGCTTTACATCATTACCATGCCAAAATTCGTTTACATCCAGTAGTCTTCAGTATTGTAAGTAATTTTCATTTTTCGATTTTGGTTTTTTTTACTGAAACTATAATAAATCTATAAGAAACCGTAATAAAAGGTACATCTTTATTGGATATGATCTCGGATACCCAATAAAGATGTACCTCCAGACTCTAGGCTAGACTTTAGAGTTAGACTCTCTTTCTGTCTGGTAGTTTTTGCCTGATTGGTGAACAAACAAACAGACAAACTAAAACTCCACTGAGTGGTTTTTTAGCTTCTATTCTGTATATAATATATACAGACCAGACCTTTAAGTACAGTCATAATCAGCGTTGCCAGTCCAGGGGTAAAGCGGGACATTTATCTCTGAAATTATTTGTAACTAATTACATAAAATTAAACTTATTAAAAATACTTATTTGGAAGCGTGGAATAATATTTAAATATATATATTAACACTTTGTGCGTGGAATAATTTATGAATTGTGGGACCATGTCTGGCCCGTTCGAACCATTTTAATTTATAATAAAAATTGAAAACCACCATGAGGGACATCTGGAAACACTGATCACAACCCATCTAAATGTAAGTTTTGATTTAAAAGTTCTTAAGTTGATCATTTATATTCGACTGTGATAATTACTTAAGCATTACGAGGTTACGTTAGGTGACTCAAAAATCAGGATAGCCAGGACATATCTGATACGACCGTTTCTACGTTACTCTCTTACTTTTTTTTATGAAAAAAGACATGGCAAACGAGCGTACGTCCTGAAATGCGTCGGCCTGTCTACAAATTATTGCATATTAGTGACAGGTAAAATTTCATTAAGAACATCAATTTGGGAGTTGTCTAAGTCTAAAAGATTGATATTAAAGTCACCTAACAATATGATCCATATACGCTCTTCCAGGTGTTAAGCCTCCTTGGGCCTCCCACAATAGCCCTTTAGATCTCTTGCATTCTTTTAGCTAATAATTTGGTATAAGCTTTACTACCCAAGCTATTCAAACTGATAACCCTATGGTTTGCGCAGTCTTTCTGTGAACCTTTATACAAAGGCACAATGACTGCACCTTACCAATCATTTGAGACCTCTACTGATTTCCAGCTTAATTTGCACAAAAACCAGTACAAGTCCAAGACACGTGTCCCACCATATTTGATCATCTCGGCAGTAACTCCATCTGTTCCCGTTGCATTACCACATTTCAGACTTCGTATTGAAGTCTGTCTTCGTACACTCTCAACTTCTTTCATATTGATTTCGGTATCAGCCACATCACGGCTCAGCGTTTCGCTGTTCTCCTCCTGCCATCCTGCCAGCATACTTCAATATTTTCATTTCCAGATTCGCTGCTGTCTAGCTTTCTGGAAACTCTTTTTTGATATTCTTTTCTAATCACTAGATCTTGAACCTTCCAGCTTCTTATGCTGTAATTTGACTCCAAGTTTGGATACCTCGTGTCCAAACTTCGCCAACCTGCGAAGCGACCCCTTATTCTAGCAACGACTAGATAGTTGACTATTCCCAGATCAGAACCTTTAAACACTCGCGTGTCCGTAACTTGGCTTCGAAAACGCTGATCCACTAGGAACAAATCAATCATACTTTTCCCTTCCATTCGCTCCCATGTATACGTGTGAATTTGTTTGTGGTCAATTATGGTCAAACAATTCAAAGTGACGTACTTAATAATTTGAGATTCTCCAAAAGCATCAGGCTGCACGCAGGCGTGGAACTCGACGTCCTCGACGCGGATCCACTCCTCAGTGACGACGGGGATGATGTCGTGGCGCCCCACCACCTCCTTGCCCTGGCGGCGCAGGTCGTTCACGCCCAGCTCCACGTCCGGCATGCCTGGAAATTATAAATACTTCGATTTATTTGAACAGTCGGTCATATATAAATAAATATAATAATGAATGCTCTCATTTTTATTAGTAAATAAATAATTTATCTCCATTGGATCCTGATAAACCACTTCAAAAAATATAACAGTTTTGTTCCATAGATTGATTTTTGCGATTGAACATCATTAGATCTTGTAAATCAATGCACTGATATTGGTAATAATCGATGACCAATGGTCCTGAACGCAAATGTTTGCCCGTTTGGTTTGTTTGATTACTTATTAGCTTGGCTAGTACAATGGTACATTTTTCTTATAAGGATTTCATAATTGGTTGTATAAGAAATAAGAACATAAAAAAGTCTATGATCCATTAAAGAAGTGTTGAATGATTGATTTCCCTTACCACTTAGAAAGCCTAGGAAGAACAGACGCACCCTCGCGATCTGTTTCAAAACAGAACCCTCCGCGTCCTGCTCCACGTAGAGCTCGTCTACAGCTGTTATTTGGACCTAAAAATTATCATTACGAAAAATTTGTCATGAGAATGATAAAATTCAAATTCAAATAATTTTATTCAAAATAAGAAAGTACAAGCTTCATTTTTTGAACGTCAAACAATCCACCATCAGTTCACTAAAGTTAATGCCTCAGACCTGAGGAAAACCGGTGCAAGAAACTCAGCGGGACTTTTTTTTAAGTCAATTTTATACAATATTTAATTATTTGTGATAATGATACCTTTGAAACAGACTGGAGCGAGCATTTTATTCCCAAGGTGTGTTATCATTTATAAAATCATTAATTTATAAAACCATTAACACACAATGGTCTTTTCACAATTTTTTTGAATTGTGATACAGGAAATTCTCTGACGTTTTCTGGGATCCTATTGTAAAAGCGTACACATTGTCCCATAAAAGAATTACGGATTCGATGCAATCGAGTCCCAGGTGCACTAAGCTTAAATCTATTTCTAGTAGTAATATTATGACAATCACCAATTTTGGTAAAACCATTAATGTTTTTCTTAACATACATTAAATTTTCAAAAATATATTGAGATGCAACTGTCAATATATTGATTTCTTTAAACTTTTGCCTGAAGGAGTATTTAGGGCCTAAATTATAGATTGTACGAATAGCTCACTTCTGCAGGATAAATATTGTTTGAATACCGGCTGCATTACCCCAAAGTAAGATACCATAGGACATAATACTGTGGAAGTAACTGAAGTAAACCAGTCGAGCCGTTTCCACGTCATTTAATGATCTAATTTTTTTGACCGCGAAAGCTGGTGAGCTGAATCTATTCGCCAATCCATCAATATGGGGTCCCCACTGTAATTTGGAGTCTATGGTGATACCGAGAAATACTCTTCGACCGATAGAAAGATCTTCGGGTTCACCATTTAGGAGTACATCGGCTTTAACAATTTTGTGTTAGGTGTTCTAAAAATCATGCATTTAGTTGTCTTACTATTCAATAGTAAGTTATTACCACTGAACCAATATATATACATGATAGTCATGTTACTTTAGTAGTATTTATATATATATATAT
>DWGR01002203.1:0-14167 GCA_018247715.1 Heliconius burneyi
TATCACTTGTAATTAAGCTGTCCACGCCTGTCCAGCCCGGATAATTTTCACCTACGTCGGCCGATGTAAAGCGATTAACCCTAAAGTTTGAAAGTCAATAGTTCTCAATTTGGTGGAGAATTTAATAAACGTGATCTATTGATGTATCGCTTAGTGACTTGAGTCTCAATCTGAGAGCTAGATAAATATAACTTATTCTGAATTACTGAATTCTTTTAATAAGGCGTAAAAAATATGTCGTGTTGTGCGTAGGCCGCGAATAACATAAATATATATAAAGATTTATAAACTTTTTATAATTAGATAAGTCTCTTTGTCTTAGTAGAATTGATGTTTGTTTTGTACCTCTTATTTGAGAATTCTTATATTTTATATTATGTACATGTTTTATTACTTTTAATCATCGTAAACCAGCAGTTCAGCAATGTCATCACATAATGGCTATAAGAAGCAAATATATGACTATTACTAGAAATAATATGGGAAACTCGGAAATTTCCCTAGGATTCCTTCATCATCATCACCATCATCTTGATTGTAATGGGACCAATATTACAAAAAATACAACTTTTATACATTTGTTGAATATAGAAGCTGCTCCTCTTTGAATCAAAAAGTCGGTTAAAATAACAACAAACAGCAGATTTTGCGGTAAAACTAGAGTAGTGCTTATTTTTACTCATTTACTTTAAATAAGTTACAATTTATAATTTTCCTGAGTTTTCAAATCTATATTCGTGGTTTTGTAAATAAACTTGTTTAGTTTGTAAGCTTTATAATAAATCATAGTTTTCTATAGGTAATTAAGCTTGAATACAGTTCAAGTTGCACGCGAGTCGTGCCGTAAATACGTATTTTATAAAGTAAATATTAGTTCTCTTCATTCTATTCAAGTAAAATAGAACGAATTTATAATAAAAATAATTGCATTTTAATCGTGAATTTTGCGTTTGTTCTGTGAGTAATAATTTTAAAGAGAATTGAAAACAACAATAACGAAATGTGATAATTATCATTTTGTAATTATTTTAAGCAAATAATCTAAGTATAATACTTTGATTCGGTCTTTTTTTTTATGGAAAAAGCATGGCAAACGAGCGTACGGGTCACCTGATAGTAAGTGATCACCGCCGCCCACGACACCGCGTAACACCAGAGGAGCTACTGGTGCGTTGCCAGCTTTTGAGGTGGTTGGGCGCCGGCGCCCGGCATTACCTAATGCGAAACGCAGTGGCATAAAGCCACTACTTCACGCCGGTTTCAAATGCCGGGGTTTTGAATACGTAATGATTCGATCTATTGTATATTTTAGCATAAATATTTTTTTCAGCTTCCTTCTGTATCCTGCATATAGCAGGGTATACAGAGGGAACCTATTGTTAAGATATTCTGCGATGTTACAGTCACACGCTTTTCCTCCCCCTCTTCGACAGCCGCAATATTTTATAATATTTGTTTAACAGCCTTCGGCATTTCTTGACATTATATTCCAAAAAATGTTTCTTATTAATTTGTAAAATTATTACAATCTTCTATTTAATTATCTTTACAAGTACCCAAGTACAAGTACTTTATAATGATTTCATTAATATTCATACAGTCTGTACTCTCTTACCCTCTTTAATGTAAGTTTATACTTTGAATAGGACATTAACAACTTGTTAGTTTTAATTAAGATCATCTGACCTTAGCGAGTGCTGGGTATCTTCAATAAAACAGCTAATATAATCTAGAGAAGACAGCTGTCTGGCTGTCTAGGCGTAGTCTCATTATTTTTCATTTACATTATTCATCGTATCGTGAATGATGCTGCTCACAACAAGAACCCAAGTTGGCCACATTAGAACGATGTTTAAATATACTTTATTTATATGGCCATATATATTCTGGCGAAGCTTGTTCTACTATAGCCATATATATTAGAATATAATATATATGGCTATAGTAGAACAAGCTTGGCTCACATTTTTTTTATATAAACTTCACTTTCTGTTATTAGCACTTTCTAAAACGTGATGGACGAAATGAATAAAAGCAAAACTTGCGGTCTTTACTTTTTACGCTGTTTTTATACTGTGATATTTTACGAAATATTTTTAGGCTGGCTCGTCATCTTATAATTAATTAGATACTCTACTCAGTCTTTATATCCAAAATGTTAAATAAAATAAATTATTAAAATATCTCAGAGACTATTTTTATAATACGAAAATAAAATTATTAAGAAATATATAAGAAGACACTGTAACTTACATAGATTTTTTTATAAATACTAAATTTAGTGTCGCATCGTTGAATTATGTAGCTTTCAATCATTTTCATCTTTAGTGTTAGTTCCATAAAGAATATGTAATATTTTCACAAAGGAGACCCCAAGTACGGTAACCTTGCATCGCATTTATTATATGCTTTTGCAATGACAGTAACAGCTAAAATGATGCAGTTTGCATTAGTTAACGTTAAATCAAGAACATTTTTAACCTTATCTTTTGCATATTCATTAGTCTTTGCGCTTCTTTCCCATATCGGACTATTTTATTGTACTTTTGTATAATGAACCATTTAGAAGGCGAACAAAAGCTTAAGCACGGAAAATGATTTGAAATCCACATCGAACCGTTCAAGCAGCATTGGTAATGGGGTACGTCGGTAAAACAGCTAAATTAAATTGTCATTCTCTCTTGAGAGCGAATAGGTTAGGTGCGGTACTACTATATATATAACTCGTGAACGTACTCGTAATAACAATTATTTTAT
This sequence comes from Heliconius burneyi, assembly GCA_018247715.1. Taxonomy (NCBI): domain Eukaryota; kingdom Metazoa; phylum Arthropoda; class Insecta; order Lepidoptera; family Nymphalidae; genus Heliconius; species Heliconius burneyi. Next base: position 2,758 of record DWGR01002203.1, read on the forward strand.
ACATTAATGAATCATACATCACTAATTCTTTTTTTTTCATAGAAGAATGAAACTTACTTTTTTTTTTCTTTATTTACTTGTAAGCGAATAAAATAGCCTGTTGCTACTTTATATCTCTATTATGAGAGCTCTCATTACTTCTTGCAATGCTTTTAAAATCTCATTCCGATGGTCGTGAGTACATTTAATTACACACATGCGTCAATTTGGTGGTTTGCCAAGAGGCTTCAGTAAATCACACACTGGCTGGCATTTGGGTTAGAATGGGCTTTAAAATACAAGGATTATGGACCATAACAGTTTAACGGTATAAGTCAAAAAGCCTACATAGTTAACGTTAAGTCACGCTCCTGTTCGCACAGGTGTGACTCGAAATTAGAATGAGCGGGATCGCCCGCACATTTCGTGAATGTAACGCATACCAAATAGCCAACAACACTATGTGGGTTTTGTAAATTTGTATTTTCATTTTCATTCAAGGCATATTGGATGACATTTAGTTTGTTTTGTTATGAATAAATATATTAAATCCCGCACACAGCAGGGTAGGCAGAGGGAACATGTTAAACACTCCATTCCCTACTTTCTGTCGATTTCTGGAGGCATTGCGTGTTGAGTGGCAGAGCTCAACGCCGCGCTTTGCCTCGACACCAGAGCGAAGAAATTGAAATATAAACGTAAATAATATATTTCACTTCCTCGAGTGGGGATCGAACCCACAACCAGTCGGTTGTCGGTTTCACACTTTTTGCTCCTGCGCAACGACTGACCTCAGACTGGCCTTTTTTTTAGTTTTTGTATTATTCTTAAATTGTACGTGGTTTTGTCAGTGTATTTGATTGTATGCATAGTAAGTAATAGGAATCTATAATGGTAATTGTAAAATATTTTTATGAAATCCGGCTTTATAATAAAGCAAGTTTTAATTTATAAAGATATAATTTTTAATAAAATAATCAATAAGGTACCTTGTTAGCGCTCGCTCTACCTCTTCCCTTGAGTAATTAAGAAGATGCAAAGAGTAATTATAATAAATTGGTTATATATAACTTTTCACATTTCCTCTGTTATAATTTATAACTAATTTTATTTTAGACTTAATTATTTCTATTCTATTCAATTAACAACAATTTTTCATTTAATGTTAGTATAATTGTACTTTAGTTTCAAAATTCAAAACTGTCATTTTATTTAAGAACCTTAGGGGATTGAAACAGCACGAGGTCTAAAGGAAAATATTGTACAAACCAATGTTAAGTGAAATGAAAGCTTAGTAAATGCTTTACAATAATGGCATCCTTCCAGCTCCACATTTAAGCTTCCATTTTTCATAACGAGTACAACTCGGTGGAATTTCACTTACAAAGTTTCCATACTAAAATAAAATATATTTTTATTTATATTTATATACTATTAATAACTAATAATATAATTTCTATTTATATTTAAGTAAATAGGTAAATTCTCATAAGAATGCAATACTTTTATAAAGTAAATTGTAGGTTTTTCTTAAATCAGCATTACGCTGTATCCCGCACATAGCAGGGTAGGCAAAGGGAACATAGTGTTAACAAACTCAGTTCCCCACTTTCAGCCAAATACTGGAGGCATTTCGTGTTGAGTGGCGGAAAACAACGCCGTACTTTTGTCTCTCTTTTGAGCGAAGAAACGGAGATATATATTTAAGTAAATATTTTGTTTCCTCGAGTGGGGATCGAACCCACGACCATCGTGTTACAGTCACATCCTTGTACCTCTGCGGCACGACGGCGTCAAATATTTTTTCGTTTATTTGCTATATATTTCCTATATAAGCCTGATATAATCGATTGTTATCTATCGTTGCCTAACCTAATCAATCGTATGAGTATTTTAAATTATATTTAATAAATATTATAAATTAATATTTACTCAGAAAACCTGTTTCAAAAAGACTTGTAGATGTTTTAATAGCGTATTCTATTTTACAGTTTCATATTCTATATTCATATGAGGTGGGTTGTCCAAACATTAGTAATCCGTCATTATTAGTTTTAATTTTGTTTGGCGGTGGCCATTTTGGATTAAAAACAATACTGATTATATGCAATTCTTTTTTCATCAGAACTAAAGTCGTATCCAAATTTCAGCTCAATCGGACACTGAGAAGTGGGTAAAATTGAGCTTACAAAATTTCACACCCACTAACTTACAAGCTTTTATTTAACTAGTTACTTAAACTTAGTTTAACAAGTTAAATAAAAGCTCGTAATTAGAATAAAGTTATGAAATTTGATTATCTCAATTACTCAAGCAATTAGTTTGACCATTTAACAGTAGTCAGCGTCTATGAACGATGAGTTTTGGTTGTTATCTACGACGTTAGCACGAATGTTCCGTTTGTTTGCTCGGAATACGACTAATTTATTAGTCAAATGGAGTTCAAGTGCTTAGTACGAATTAAATGATTTGTTAGTATATTTTATGTAGGTTTTATATTTTATTTCACATTTAAAATGGAACTGTGGAGATATTCCAATCCCGCAGCCAGAAATCAATCTTGGTATTACGACGTTCCGAGTTACGTAACGAACGTAACTGGGAATTGTATTAATAGCGCAAATAAATCAATGATTTAACAAATTTTACTTTACTTTTATTTAAGTATTGCAATTGGCATGAAAATAATCAAAATACACCGCTTACATATAATAGAAAATAAAATAAATATAAAAACTAATTTTAGCAAAAGAGAATTCAACAAATTTTGACACAATTAGTATTTTTGATATTAACCACTTAAAATATTTTAGTTGTTACATTACACCAACTTATTTTGCAATCAAAAAAGATTGAAATTGGATTTCGAAAACTATTGGATCCCCTGTATATATTTCCTCTCAATCCCGCAAATTTCGTGGTTCCCATCCTTAGTCCCACAGCTCGCAGGATTTCAAAATGACGCATGATCCCGCAATTCCGAGATCTCGCTATACCCAGATTGGACGCCCCAGTTCGTGGTCCCAGGTAGACTCATCTATTCCCCTAATCTATATAGTATAATTTAAAATATCTAATAATCGCAATATAGCTTATTTTATAACATTTCTTTCCCTATATAAAAAATACCTCTTTCTTCTCAAAGAGATTACTCTTCTCTATTATTAAATAGAGGTATATTTTTTATATTAATAATGTAGATATAATAGAAATTGGATCAAATCAAAAGTTTATATTAAAAAATAAACGAATAATAATTTATTTAACAATGTTAACTCTTCTCAGCAGTTAAACAATTATTGCGTTCTATATTTTTAAAACATCACTCGCCATAAAGAAAAGTACTATACGTATATCATCATATCCATAACTATTATTTATCCTCTTGTGATGAGAACAAAAAACGATAGTCATACATCAAAATTGGTAACAACAGTATATTTCAAATACAATACTAATTTATTTTAGTATCGCTATGCGTCACAGTTTTGTAGCGGCTCGGCGCGGTCTAGAATAGGCTGAAATTGATCTAGTGCCATAAATAACGAGAATAGGTAGATTTAATAAAATATCAGTGTAAATTGGTAGACGCGTTATATATCCTTGCTTAGCTACCAATATATGTTACATTCATTACGTCAAAAATATTATTGGTTATTAATAAGTGTCAATAAAATTAACATAAATATAACAATAAAACGCTTCACGCTGTATCCCGCACAGAGCAGTGGAACCTAGTGTAAAGACACACCGTTCCCCACTTTCCGCCGAATTCTGAAGGCATTGCGTGTTGCATAGCGGAACTCAGCAGCGCTCTTTGCCTCGGCACCAGAGCGGAGAAATGAAAATATAAATGTTAATAAATATTTCCTGAATCGAGTGGGGATGGAACCCACAATCATCGCGTTATAGTGGCTCCCTTGTGCCGCTGTGCCACGACGGAACAAGAACAATCATAAAAACAAAATTAATACATGAAAAATTGCAAAAAGGAAAATATAAAGTTTGAAATTCCATCTCTTAAAATATGTATAAGTCATCAGTTACGGATCGGACCCAAAGAAAAAACGCTATAGCTAACGCTGAACTCGAATGTAGTAGAAATTGAAGTCACAATCACGAAATGGAAGTACATTTGCCTATTTCACATAGAAGCACTAAGGCTCGTAATGGAAAAATATTTTTAATACAGTGTTTTGTTCGCTATAGGAGTGGGTGGAGTTATAACATCACCTCGTTTTAGTTTCTTTGACGTCGTATACTAGAGTTTTTAATTACATACTCTTATTGTGCAATGTTTGAAATAGGTTAATAGATATAATTTAATTACTTTGACTTGTTTGATCTGACTCTTAATATACTTTTCATGATATTGCTATAGTTCGTGGTGGTTCGTAGGTGGATATTTACAAATATTCAATATAAAATATAATATAAATAAAAGTAAATTGTATAAAAATAAATAAAGCCGTCGTAGCCCAAGGGCACAAGGGTGTGACTGTAACGCGACGGTTGTGGGTTTGATCCCCATTCAAGGAAGTGATTTATTTACGTTAATATTTCCATTTCCTCGCTCTGGTGTCGAGACAAGCCACGGCATTGAGTTCTGCCACTCAACACACAATGCTTCCAGAATTCGGCAGAAATTGGGGAACGCAGTGTCTTAACACTAAGTTCCCTCTGCCTACCCTGCTGGGAGCGGGATATAGCGTGAAACTGATTTTTTTTTTATTTTTAAAAGTAAATTATGCTAACAATTTATACAACCAAGTGAATAAATTATTTAATTTCAACATTATTTCATGTTGACACAGACAACATAAAAGCAATTTAACAAGGACTTTACAAATTGGATGAGCAAAAGCTTTGTTGTCTTTAAACACGATGCAGAGTAAAAGGAGAGGGTGTATAAATATTCGTTCTCCACTTTCCGCAGTTAGTTATCCAAGTGACATATGCAAAATTGTGATTATCACAACTCTGGTTTGGTTGTCCATATCGATAGAGTGAAGTTTCAAAATAATTTAGCTGAAACAAGATTTAAATCTTCCTTCATGAAACGATATTTTCAGATACTCTTTATTTATACTGCCATCAATCCCCACCCAGCAGGATATTACGGCTTCGCGACAGTACCTCATAAATAATGTCATAAATATTTATGGTTATTTTTAAATATCCTTGGAGCCATTATGACATTTTAAGAAGATTTACATAAAATTAATTTAAACATTGCTTCAGTAAATCATGCTTTATATTTGTTTAATATAATGCTGCTGTTTTATTATAATACTAGTTGCTGTTCGCAATTTCGTTTGTCACTTTTATAATCATCATTGTCATGAATACTTGCAACAGTTACGGGAAGAGAAGTCAGTATCAACTCTGTATACCGCTTCCCACCCTGACGAACAGATTAAAGATAAAAAATATAAATTTATGTGATTGCCAATACTATTTTAAATTCATACTCAATATTTTTTTTGCACTCTACGTACAAAAAAAACTAACCCCCAGCTTGCAATGAGTAAAAAGTCAATACCAAACATTGATTTGATTTGAAAATGATTGTTTATTAAAGCCAGCTATCGAGGCCAGTCGTGGCGCAGTGACACAAGTGTGAAAAACGCGACTGGTTATGGGTTGGGTCCCCACTCAAGGCAATATCTTTTTATAAATTTATAAATATTTTCATTTCTCGAAACCAGAGGCAAAGCGCGGCGTTGATTTCCACCACTTATCACCCAATGACTCCAGAATTTGGAGTAAACTGCGGAATGGGGAATATTACTGTGTGTAATACGGATACAGCGTCAAAATTTTTTTTTTGTGTTTATTAAACGATTAAACTGTTACTTAGACTATACTTAAACACAAATAAATGATTTTTAAATTTATATCTGTAACTGTAACAATTGAATCGAATTTTAAGGGAATTTGACAGAGGGGCCGCTAGCCAAAAGATATATCTATATAAAACCTTTTCTTTATAAGCAAAATAAATGTTCTTATTACCTCATTACATTAATATTACATTATCATATATAAAGTTTTCGCTTATATTGTAAGCATTTCACACTTTCGAGTAACGAAATTTAATACTTAACCATATTAAGCGTAATTGAACGACGCTTCGTATTTAATGTGTATGTTTCGTAGCAACTCATTACGTACGAATACATACTGGTTTATTTGGTACTACCCTCATTGTCTTTACCAAGATAGTATAAAGCTTTTGATCAAATAAAGTAATTTCATTATTATGACGTAATAAATATATGCAGCGGCACAAGGGTGTGACTGTAACGCGACGGTTGTGGGTTCGATCCCCACTCGAGTAGTTGAAATACTTACTTACATTTAGATTTAGAGGAGTGTAGGGGTGGACTAAAAGGAGATTTCTTACGATCAAAGTTAAAATTTTACATTTTAATACTCCATGCAAATGAATATAGAACTTGTTTTAAATAACATAATTTTTCCACAGTAAAAAAGTTACAAAAGTCAAAAATAGTAATTTTATGACTTTCCTCACTTCTACTATTACGCTTTTTTAATTTTGTATTTTTATTTTCGTATATTCAAAAATAAAAACATATTGTGCTAATTTATACGCTTTGCTTCTCAGCTTTTATTCGGAAACTGCGCGTGGAATTTTATACAAACAAAGAGCATTTACCATGTGGTAATCCAAATCAAGAGAGAATTTGGTGTTCTAGAAAATTAAAACCATTCATACGTTATAGAAAAGTTGGGCAATGTATTTGTAATTGTTATGAAATATTTAAAAATATGTAGTATTTTGTAAACACTAATGTGTGTCAGTGGCATGAAGTCCACGCAAATAAAATTATTAGAGGCAACTAGTTCAAAATCAAGATAAAATACCTATAAATAATAAATTGTTACCACAAGGAAGCAAAAACAAATCGTAAATAAGATTTTTTTTCTATGCCTCAATACACAAACTCACACAACTCAGAGACCTTTTTGAAAGTTGCAGAGACATTTGTATCGTCCAAATTAACAAAAATGCTCATAAAAAAGTGTTAGGCCAATTTGGATGAAACTTTGATGCGACCGAATGGCAATTATTACGCATCGAACAAAAAAAGACTCACTTAAAGCGAAATTGAAAGCGTAGTGAAATTGGTTAAAAAGGTTAGACCCTATTGACGTTATAAATTATTAATATTATAAAATATATTTTTTCCATATCATATATTACTACAGTTTTAATTTTCGACAGATAGTGTGGTCATCTAAATAGATACAAATTAAAACCAATCGAATGTAAACCACATTGAATTAAAGCTTTCCATTTGGTTTCATTTGTGCTTGATGAAAATTACTTTTGCTATATAGTTGGTCTACATAGCAGTAAAGTTACTCAACGTGACGTTCCTCACAATGATCGTGAAAAGTATGGGTAAATGTGGTGTTTACCTATTGCATTAATCTTTACACCTGCAACGCAAAAAGGAATTCTTCTTTCTTTATCTATTAGTACTTGATAAATTCTAATTCATTTGATTACAAGGCATTCAAAATTATATTTAAATAGTTTTATTTAACATAATTTACTATCTTGGTTAGTAGTTTGCTGAAACTTTATATCATGTTTAAGTACCTACTACATGTAAATCGCTTATGAAATTTTAATAACCATGATTTCGAAGTTTCTGAAATACGGTGTTATTTATGTTTATAATTAATATAATGGAAATACGTTGTACTTTTTCAATTTGGATTTATACAACGTTGTAAATCATTAATTCAAATAAAAATACAAAATTTGTAAATTTGATGTAAAACTGTGGATGTGATTGTATTGAAAAGAGCCACCGCGAATCTCATGACTTATTGACTAATTAAAATAATCTTCAGCTTAAGTTTTCACCACTTAGTTCCATTAAGTCACATACTCAATACCCTTTTTTACTACTTTCTAATGATATATATAAAAAGACTAAACATTCTATCATGACAATGTAACAAAATTGGTGAATAAAACGTCATTTGTACGTAAAATGTCCAAAACAAATCATAGCCACCCTACTGTAGTGAATGGAAGTTATAAGCCGATAACTTCGAAGCTGTCATGCCGTTAGTAAATTTCAGAAACCACATGTTGTATAATTTATGACATCCTTACGACATTATCATTAAAATGTTTGTAAATCATCTTGTATATAATACGAGTATATATATATATATATATATATATATATACGAGTATATATATATATATATATATATAATCAAATTGTAATGATAAATATAATAATCACTTTATGTAAATTTTTGTACGAAGTCATATTGTCAATGGAAACAAGAAAAAAATAAAAAGAAATTAGACTAAAAATCGTTTGTTAAAAATATTTTGTTAAAGAAGACTTTATAATATTGGTATTACATCTTCTTCTTTTCAACATTAGTACCTTTATTTTTTATAAATAAGTGTGAAATAAACTGTCAGAAGGTTGAGTGTTATGCCGTAATGGTATAACTTTATACCCAATGTTGAGTGCTGAATGCAATCATATGCCTTGTAGTGGTCACAAAACCTGCCAATAATATCCTGCTAATCTCTCACGCCCTACCAGCATGTGTAACAGAAATGTCCAAATGAAAAACAACTATTTTGTAATATAGCTTTATTCATATAATACTTAGGGAGTACGAAGAGACAATTCAAGGTAAAAAACAAAATAAAATACAGAAATGGTACTTTTTAGAGCTAGTACATAGGGAGCTCACAGGTGAAAAATTGTTGTAAAGATGCCATCTATATATTAAGCAAATACGCGAAAGTAGCTGTTTTCTTTGTACAAGTATCCAGGACAAATTCAAATGTAAAGATAAAATCATAAATTTTGCTAACAAAATATGTTTCGTTAAGTCTTCAACAAGTGAAAAACCTTATAGCGGGTCTATTATTTAAGAAAAGAAGAAGAAGAATAAGAAGGTGCATGTGCATCTGAAGGTGAATGAACATGACTTCATCATGAAACCTTTCTTTGATAGACAGACGTTCATTTTCGAATTCTTCTTATTTTGATCTTTTAAATAAAAAATCTCGACGACAGATTTCCTCTATTGTTCTAGATTGTTAAATAAAAGCATTAAAATTTAATCTTTCTCTTATGACATTAGAGGTATACCTACTAATGCACATATGTCTACATATGCGAGAAACTATGGAAATGTGTGACTTTTGGAAGCTCCACCTTGTAATATGAATACTTAATGAAACGATAGTCTTGTTCCGAGGTCCATTTGTTAGATCTCATTAATTTTAAAAAGCCTCACAATATATAAGTACCACACACACAAGCACACAATAAATATAATAGCGCAATAAAATCAATAAACGAGTCCGGATATCGGCTGGGAAACCCTTTTTCGCTGTTAATTCACTTTCGTACAGGAGTAAGCCCCCTTGAAGGATTATGACGTTTAGGACTTATCGACCCCTACCTCCGTGTAACTGAATTATTTCGGAGTGTTCCTACGTGTGGCTATTGCTTAATTATAATTAAGTTGTTATATGTATTTTTTTATTTATGTTTTTTTAGCTTAACGCTGTATCCGCCGATTTCTGCAGGCATTGCGTGTTAAATAGCGAAACGCCACGCATTGCTTCTAAACTAGACCGAGGACATAAAAATCTTAAATATTGAATTTCTTCGAGTAGGATTCGAACTCATAGCCTGTTGTGTTTACAGTCGCAGGTTTGTGCCCCCGCGCCACGACTGGGTTCATAATATGTATTTAACTCTAGGATACTAAACTATATTATCACAAAAATATCGACAGAAAAATAGGTAGAAAGACAAAGTTCACGTCGCTCATATGCGTTCAGTTTCACTGTGCATACTTTTGTTATTCTTGTTAACAATATGTCTAGCGTTTTCATCGTTGCTGGGCAAAATTTGTGCGGTGACTGACTTGTAGCTGGAGGGTTGCCAAATTTATAAAAGTTTAATATTAACGTCACTTGTAGAATAATTTAGTATTCTAGGATAAAAAAATGAACAAAACTTGTATAAAATGACTTATAGAATGAGGAAACACAGCTCCTAGACCTACGTCATTTTAGCAAAGCTAAAATTTTGAAAAATAATAGTCTAATATGTAATTAAAACTGTAAGCAAACTCTCTAACTTGAAAGTGGGGACCTTTCAGAGGTAGCGCCAACTTAAGGCAAACGTCCAGCTACGTTAAAGAAAAAACGCTCATTTTTAAATATGTCTTATAGAATAATGTAAAAATAAATATTTATTATTACTAGACCCTTTACCCCCGCCAAGTTACATGGAAATGTCAGTAGTGTCAGTCTACAGGAAGCTACCACCGACTGTACACCGATGTAGATGTAATCATTAGATTTCCGAGTGAACAACAAGATTTAATTCCACGCACTGTTATCATTATAGTAGCCCTGGATTAAATAATATATTTTGTTTAAAATATTTTTTTTCTTTAAGTTTAAATTGTTCTACTAGCAAGTCTGCAATCACTTGTAGAATTTTATTAAAGACACATATATCATATCCCATAAATGATTTAATAATTTTTGAAGAAAACGTATTTTTTTGTAGACAAAAACTAGGAGTTATCAGCTTATTTTTATTTCTAGAATTAAAACCGTGTCTATCATTGTTCCTTATTTTACAGTTTTTTATTGTATAATACGGTGGAACAACTGTAAGAATACCCGTTTTATTAAAACTTATCTCAGAGATTTTGAATTCCCAGACCAGAAGTGGCCTCTGGCAGAGCACGGCTCTTTTTTGAATTATGAATATTAACTCAATGTCTGCAGCGTTGCCCCAAAGAAATGAATGAATATAGCAATAGTAAACTAGTTGAGCAGTATTAACATCCGTAGAATGTCTAATCTTTAAACAGCGTAAGTAGCGGAGCTCTGTCTGCCCGAAAATTAATGGTTTTAGTGTAGAGAGTTAAGCTTTTATATCTTCACTTTGGACATAATAAATTCTATATACTTGTACAATTACAATATCGCATAAATTCTTAATATAAAAAAGGAGATTTTTAATATAATATTAGCGCTACATATGAACTGTCAAGTTGAATTTCCAAATATAGTTAATGTATGAATGATATTTGCATAAGGGTCGCCTTGTAGTTTCTCCAAGATCGCTATGAAAGCTGTATTTAAAATGGATCTGCTTTTCGTATAAATTATAAAGTTACGTTTGCTTTATTTAACAAGTTATTAGTAGTGGGAAGATAAAAGCGAACTTAGCATTTATTCAACTTTGTCCGCCATGCAACTTAAAGTGACTTCGTTAACTGGGTTTCCTATCTACAAGAGTTTAATATTTTAAAACCTAAACCAAGAACTTGTCTATATTAATTACATACGCTTGATTCTTAAATTACCTTGAACCACTTTAGATGT
>DWGR01002204.1:0-14167 GCA_018247715.1 Heliconius burneyi
TTTTTATGGTCCAAGTTTTAGCTCCTTAAGTAAATATAGGAAACAAGAGCTCGCACAAGTCGCATTATAATATTCCAATGCGGAATATAGCGTGAAACTAATAAAAAACAAAACCTACCCTGTACCCTGTTAAGTATATAAAAAATATTTTGAATATTATTTAAAATAAAACTAAATCAGCGCTTAGGGTGAGTTCCAGCTACAACATATATATATATATATATATATATTGTATTTTTTTCTATGAATAATAAAGAACATATACAGATCTAAAATATCATTCCAAAATCGGTCCTCAGTTTGGAAAGCCAGGATAACAGAGAAACATTTATCTTAAAGTCGCTGCCTTCCGCTATCAAACCCGAATCAAGTAGGGCTACTTGCAAGACATAAATTCGACCGCCCTTGCAGTTAGATAAAATGTATTTGACTTACTAGTATGTCAGCGCACGTACTTGGTCCCATACCGCTCGTCAACGGTCTCGTAACGACATTACTTTGATACATTGAATATACTTACTGATTTTTTCACAAATAACAAAACAAAACAATAGGAAGTTTCTATAACTAAAGTTAATTTATTATTAAAAAGGCCCAAGACTGAAAATCTCCATCAATACTGTGTTTTAAGGTAAAGACCATATCTAACATGTATAGTAATAACAGATCCAAATTTAAAAGGTAAATCTTAACAAGAGATAATTTCTACAAGGTATGGGTTCATCTTGAGATAAGGGGGAGCAAACATCCGGTTCAGTAATTAAACACATCTGCCTACATTCAATTTTGTAAGCCGGTAGATGAGAGTTAGCCTGCGACGTAGCACTGGGTCCACTTGGGAGGGTAGAGCAAATTGCTAAACTTTCAATTAAATAGTTGTTATTCAAACCGCTCCCGGTTCCTCGACGGAATTCTGTTTTATTCCAAAGCGAAAACTCTGATGGATACTTGTTCCCATTATACTTAGCACCAGTTTCGTTCTCAAATAGAACAGTCGCGATTATTTCCTTTTATAATTGTCAATTTCCAGTTGGCCAAACTGTATTGTAAAATAGAAATTTCGAGTGAAATTTTCACACCAATATTTTAAGTTGCTAAATGGGATTATATTTGAAAAGTGAATTATAGAAGTACCTGTGATGTATGTAAATATTATTTAAATTAATTGAAATTTGTGAGAGTTGGGTACAAGAGAAAATGTATTTACATAGGACCATGTACCTAACTAGTGACCGGCTCGCAGTTTTGTCCACTTGAACTATACAATTGTTTATTTAATAAACTGGATAACTTTCGTCTTCTTTTAAAATTATAATTTTAAAGACGTCAATTTCATCAATACACAGAAAATTCAAACAACCAAATAAATAAAATAATTGTACTGTGGTAGTTTTATCCAATAAAATACTTTATAATAATATTAACAATATTAATAATTTATTGTAAGCTTTATAAAAAAGTAAAATACATGAAAAAAATAGCCTTTTCGCTTCAAGCAATTTCTACCAGGGAACTTTAAGCTGTTGGAGTAGCTTAGAAGGTATGCAGTGAACTTGCATTAATGTAATAACCTATGTACATATACGTCGCGTATATATACTGAATATGCGTACACATGTTACAATATATTTCGTTAGATACTACGTTAAGAAGGAGCAAATTATAGAAAATTAACTAAACTTTAACTTTTATTACTACTCTTACCGCGTTTTATAAATATGGGCAGCGCAGTCTTCACTGTGAAGGAGTTTGTGAAAAATAAGGAGGAATGAAAGTGGATTACGGGAACAAGATTTTCATTACATCAGAGAGAGCAAACGTACGAGTTGCCTAAAAACTCAAATCGTTTATTTACGTTTTTTTTTGAATAATTATTATATTTATAGTATAAACCTTGGTTATGAGTAGCAAAATAAATAAAAATAATAAGCATGGCAATAAACATAATTAGCATGGTTAATTAGAAATATTACAATCAACGTACATATTATAACATAATACCATATTGATTCGAAGTCATTTATGTATGGATGGCCCGATTGTCGCAACCGTTGTTTTTTGTATGTGGTAGGTGAGTGCCGAGATTCAAACCCTTCAGAACTACGATATTAATAAATATGGTGCACTGAGAGACTCGTACCAAATGTATAATAAATATAATATAAATTCGAAACATAATGGCAGGTTACTTTAAGTTCGAACTTCTTATAACGGCAAAATATGTTTAGGGGCCACACATACTGTGACAGTTATTAGATAAACTTCGGATGGCTAATATCTTATTACAACGATACCTTCTGATGGCGTTATATAAAACTCATTTTTACTTTCTTGAAACTGTTACATCTGAATCTGTTAAATATTTTAGATTACTCACGATTACAACGATTAGGCTCTAACCACTAGACAGATCACGAGCCAAAGCATTATTCACTAAATAATATTGTGAAAGGTGTTTGGAGAGTTGTTTACAACTGTTTAAAAAACCAAAAATCATTATTTTGGGTTCCATTACATTGTTAAATTATAACAGTATATTATTATATATCTTCCATGTCGTTACATTTTCTTATAAACATGTTTAGATATATTGTATCTATAAAATTAAAAGTGAATGTTTTAGTTATTACAAACAATAATTTTACACAAAAACCTCAAACAATCCCCACAATATGTACAACACACGCATTACAAAAGCGACCCCAAATTAGTTTTATAAGCAATCAAAAACCAGCACACAAAGCCCACACACACACACGCCCACACAGTAATCTAAAACAAAAACCCAAAACAAAAAGTTTATAAACGGCCTGATTCCAACAAATGCAGTACTGCACTCGCATTCGCTGAAAGTGTAAACGGATAGTTTGCGGCAACATTCGTGTCCGAGTTAACAGTTGCATCGCCGGCGACTGAATACTAGAATGTAAATAGGGACGAAGGTTCTCATCTCATGTGAGAAATGCGAGCCTGTTTGCACTTCCACCGTATAAGTGTAGTGCACTACACGCCGCTCTGTTATATTTATATTGATATACGCTTTTCAATGTGAATTTCTCATAACGTTCACATAATCTGTTTCCTTAAATGTGATGAAAGGTAAGTGAGATGTGGGTAACAGTGTCGGGTGTATGTGTATGTGTGTGTTCTACCAGTAAAGGATTAAATTATAATGATACTGATATAAATGATATTGTAATGAAATGATTGTATAACGTTTATTGAGGATTAGTTAGGAATAATATTATATCATACAATTAGTTTGATCATTTTAAACAATAAAAGACAGTCTTCAGACTGTAAACAATAAAAAGATAGCTTAGTTAGCTACTTAGAAAACTAATTGAACCCGCGCCTCTTGGGAAAGTGTCCAAGCGCTGACACCACCCAGCCGTACGTTCTCATCAAAGTAAAATAGCATTCTCTTTTGCCAAATGTTAAATCCAAGCATGTATCTTTGGGAAGGGGAATTTTGTAGAAATATCCCTATAGAGAGTGTTAATAACATAAATAAGTTATAACAAGCGTATAAGAATTTCGACGCAGTTTGTTTGGAACGCTCCGTACATCTTTTAGTGGTCAGAAGGCTGTAGAAGAGGCTCGGGTTCAAATCCCGCTACGTATAAAATTGTATAAGTTATTTAAATAAACATCATCTTCGCTAAGTGTGAAATAATACTTTGAAAATGTTAAAAATATCCTAGTGTTTTGTCTTCAATTTTAAAAGCTTTTAAAAGAGCTTAAAAAATTTTACTAGAAGTCAGGACCACTCTACTGAATAAAAATGATTCATATAAATTTAAGAAAAATATTTTAATTATTATTTTTTGATAGTTAACTGTGAAAATTCAAAAGTTTAATAAATAACCAAAAGAAGTGTTTTATACTCAACATTAGTTTTTTTCATAATAGTGTTTTTTCGGATCAAAACCTCTAATTATTTATCAATTATTATGAAACGAATCTTTCTATTGAGGCCAGGTCGTGGCGCAGGGGAACAAGCGTATAACAGTTGAAGCGATAGATTTTGAGTTCGATTACCACTAGAGGAAATGAAATATTTAATATTTTCATTTTATTCGCTCTGACGTCGCGGCAAAGCATGGCGTTGAGTTCCGCCATTCAAGACGCAATACAGAATTAGGCGCAAAACAGGGAGCAGGAAGGGGGCCTATCATGCTAAATGTGGAATACAACGTGAAGCTGAAATAAAATTTAAAAAAATAATCTATTTATTAGAAGATTTAATGAAATAACAAGTTTGAAAGTAACACTTCCCACGAGACGGTACGTCACTTCTAACACAATATCATGCAAGTTTCGAAGTTTCAAGAATCTGGATGCACAATATGCACTGTAAAGTTCCAAACACTATTATCTTCGACCTTTACGTAAGAGAAGTTAACTTTGACTCTTACATTATACGATAACGATTATAACTTTACTTAAATAAGTCTCTCTTCTCATCTTAATTGTTTTACATGAAATAATTTCGATTTAATTAAAATCTCTAAAAGAAAAAAATTATAATTAAATCAGCTTTACGATGTATCCCGCACATTGCAGGGTGGGCAGAGGGAACATCGTGTTAAGACATTCAGTTTCCCACGGTACGACGCGACGGCCCTTTCATTTTTTTAAAAAATAAAGAAAAGAATGAAAAATCTTGTAAAATTTCATACTCTACGTTTTATAGCAATGTGACTGCTTACATGATAATTTGTGCAAAAACGTAAACACAAAACGTTTTGTCTAAAGCTTACCGTTTTACATTTATCGCTCGTCTATAAGAAAGTTGAATGCTAAATCCCAAAATATCTTCAGCGCGCGGCCCCTGTTGTTTGCAAATAATAATATTAGTCTTGATAAGTTCAAAAAAATCCCGTTAAATTTGCATAAACCTTACGGCGCTGTGTTCAGTAATTTCATATTTTTTTGCTCATCTTGAGCGTTTTGCGAATGTCTTTGTGACCATCTAATATAAAACAAAAATGTTTCACACAAATGTTCTTTCAAATAACATAAGGAAAATGATTTTGTTATGATACATATGTATGTATTATCCAAAATAACATTACAAAATTCGAGATTAACGTTCTCAAAATAAAAAGGGTGAGGTGTTACAGAAAATAACTATAAAAGGTATCGAACATTGCCTTAGTGAACTTACAACTGAATCCCCAGAGGTTTATGTCTTTTCGGATCAAGCGGCTTACGAAGGAGGCGAGAGGGAACTCCTTCCTCCTTTCCCTCATAAATATTTACTTTATGAAATAACGCGTCCCAAGCTCAGCTTAGTATTACATACCGACTGGCAGCAGGTGATAAGTGCCGTATGACACTCCTCTCTATGAATTATTCCTTCGGAAAGTAATAATTAATATCCTGATGTAGGAGGTCTCGCGGAGATTAAATATATAATTTCTTTCTCGTTTGCAATTTTGTGACCATAATTCGTATCTTTTATGAAAGAAGATCCTGTAATGTGAATACGGAAATCTAATTTCAATTATTATTAATACAATTCGTTTCATTACAAACAGAGATGAGTGTCTTGTAAAAAATATTTTCTGAAGTAAAACTTATATCCTGCTACGGAGTTCAATCAATAAAAAAGTCATTGTCATCTCCTTAATGTTATAAGTCGTTTTATATTATCTACTACAAAACCTGCCCTATTTAAAAAATATTTTGCAATGGCATAAGTTATTATTTAGTTAATAAATTATTTTTCCACTTTATCATTTTCTCAAAATATACGTAATTTGAGTGAATAACTGTTATAATAACAAATTATAGAACGATATCTCTTGTCCCTTAAGGATCACAAGCAGTATGAAGAACAAAAACACCTGAAGAAATAATAAACTACTTATTTGTTTTATTTAAACAAAAAAAACAATAAAAAAACCTTCTTGGGTCGCGTAGATTGAAGTCGTTACGTAACTTTTCTTTGCTTCTTACAAAGTGACAGTAACAAGCCCAATAATAATCTTGTATCCGCTTAAAGAATTTTCTTGTATTTACAGGAGTAACGTCGATTTTTGTTGCTGTAATAGGAGAATGTAAGTATGTAGAGGTATTATATATATTTTAACATTAGTGTCGATTATAAGACTATTTATATAAAAAAATCACCTTCATGCTGTATCCATATAGGCGGGTAGGCAGAAGGAGTCTAATGTTAAGATACTCTGTTTCCCACTTTCCGCCAAAGTTTTCAAGGCATTGTTTATTGAGTGGTGGAACTCGACACCGAATTTTTGCCTTGGTGCTAGAGCAAAGAAATGAAAATGTTAATAAACAATAATTCATTCTGCCGAGTGGGGATCGAACACACAACCGTGATGTTACAGTCACACCCTTGTGCCTCTGCGCGACGTAAGAATTCGTTACATTTATATTTTTTTGCAATTTGCTAAAATAATATAAATATAGCGCATCGTTAAGTATATTCAATATAACAATAAAATTTATTAAGAACCACAAAATAAAGTACAGCTAATTATTTTCTATATGCAAAAGTACTTAAAGCCAGTAAAATGCATAACTCCAGCATCACTCGGTGACACTGACGTGGTACAGTCCCCGTCGTGTTTTAATTTAATATTCACGGGATGTAATGGATGAATATAACATTAATTGTAAGAGCTTGCGTTTTGCTCGGTATACGTTTTTGTTACTTTCGGACATAATAATTTGAAATGAATTTGTAGTAGTTTGTCAAAGTAAGAGTTGGGGGGTTATGGTTTAATCTTTACTTAGAACATTGTAGATATTGCGGGATACTGCGTGAAGCAAATATGTAGAAGAAGCATCTAATAAGCGGTGCTGCATGATAAACGGTAAATAGCTTACCTCCGGTATTATTAGTAATTTTGCGTATTTATCGGTCATGGCAAGAAGTATCCAATAAAGTGAACTTGTCAATATACATTTTTGCTAACGGTCCGATAGTTAAACAAAAAGAAATAATTATGAAATGTTTTGATTTTTTTGTTGTTTGTTTTGGGGATTTTTTTAATGATAAATAAGTAGGTATCACGTTATTTACATTATACATAAGTCGACTTATTTTGGCTACTCTGTTTCCGAGATGGATAATGTACATTATAATATTAGTGTAGATAAAAATATATTATATTTAAAAATCTTAAATGTAGAACCGTAATAAAGAAACAATGTTTTAATGTATATAACGGATATACTGCAATTTTCTTATAATTACAAGAAGACCAGACGTTTTTCAACTTACATTTATTAACTTGTTATTCAAAAGAACCTAACTTGTGTTTTTCCACAGGATGCTGAAAATTAAAAATGGCAATTGAATTGAATTCCAGCAACAAAAACAACTCACATACAGTAATTACGTAATGGAAGAAGAAATACGTGGAAATAGATTTTAAATTTAACAATTACATATATGGCTAGATAACGAGAGTTTTTGCTAATGCACGTTAGCGTATCCTCTTCATATTATATACATATTGTTATACTAAGTAAACATTTTTTTAATCTGGAGTCACTTTTCTTCAATTACATAATTAATAGGTGTAATACATCTGCAGGTCCCATAAGGTCCCAGAATAATGAAGTACAACTAGAAAAACAATGTAATTACCGCTTTTACTTACAACATTTTATAGCAATGGCTTATAGAAACAATCATCAATCATGCTCTCAGTAACATCTGCGTATTAGAGACTGAGCATATTAGAGTGAACGATAAAAATGTTCTGAAATTTTCACGGCGTATAATGTAATAAAAGGCGTAAGAGCGCGGCTCCTCCGGGTGCGATGGTCGGCTGCTGTACAATCCCTATCACGATTTAATTTTGCATTTACGCTATATTGTAATGGATGAATATGAAACTTAATTAAAAAACGTGGTTGATATTCCTTAGGTTTGCCGTCTGGTACTTTTAGTATCTGAAATGTATTTATGTAATATTATGTGTTACTTTATATATAAGAACAAACTTGACAAAAACATCTATCGTTCGTTATTCATATTAATTTGTACGATCTTATATTTCAAATCAAATGAAATCAAGAATACATCAAATATGTGCTTATTAATAATTTAATGAGTAAATGTTGATATAAAAATACTACTTCTATAATTAGAGTTCAATTCTCAATGTCAAAGTCTCTACAAGCGAAGCATTTCGAAATTATTACGTTTTACGAGTAAGTCGTCGAACATTATAATTCAGAAATATGACCTCCTCGAGTCTTAGGTCCTTCGTCTCAATTTAATGGAGGTACCGCAGCCATTTACATTTATTACCGCTTCACCGCAGAACACCTTGTTTAATCTTAGTGAAAATAATATTTACGATCAGGTCTGTCAAGTTGCGAACAATTACGGTTCAAATGTATGTCATCATCTCTCCGCCCCTTTTGTCGTCGACGAGAGAGTTGTATTGCGTTAGAGATCGATCAGATCTTTTCATATTGTTCTGAATATGTTGACGGTTTTGTTATTATTTACGTTTCTTGTATAATAAATCTGTTTGAATGTTTTTGAAGCAATAATTTTAGTAAACTTGTTGAGTATATTTTGATTTTGATTTGTGGTTTTAATTACGCTGCAAATTTCTAAGAAATGTCCCAAATACCATGTATGAAAGCTAGTTTCTGATTAAGTTGATTTAGTCGTTTGAGATTTTGGACTCAAGGGACTTCAAGTTTAGATCTTGGCAGACGGATAATAAAATCATCTTATAAGCGTTCCGTAATCTGTGGTACGAAACCTTAAGAAGAAAAATGTGCCTTGTGACAAATAAGCATATTGTTATATAAGATTAGAAATATAAGAGTTTTAATCGTTCAAATTATTTTTTTTTGGCGTCACACTGTTTCCCGCACAGACCAAGGTATTCAGAGGAAATCTAGTGTTAAGGCACTCCGTCCCCCATTTTCCGCTGAATCCTGAAGGCATTACGTGTTGTGTGGTGGGAATCAACCAGGGATACCAGAGCGAAGTACAAGGAAATAAATATTTCATTTCCTCGAGTAGGAATTGAATCGATTACCTGTCGCTTTTACAATTGTGTGACTGTAGTTATTTTGTGCCCCTGCGCCGCGACTGGCCTCAATTACATTTTAACAGCTTAAATATCAGTAAGTAAAGATACAAAAAGTATATGAAAATAAAAAGAAAGTTAACGCTTGCATAATAATGCCATATACAATAGAACAAATCTGCTTTTACAGTGACAGTCATAAAAAGGAATAAAATCTAGGTAGTTGAGCAGCACAATAAAGAAACTAGATTCAGTGTCGAGCACAGAAAATTATATCTATTCACCAGTTGCGGGTAAAGTGGGACGAGGACGCATCTTCACCGCGACTTGCGACCCCGGGTCGACGACGAGCTTGAGCATCTCATTGAGAACATAATAAACACTGTGCGATTGAGATATAAGCTACAAATGAAACGTACTTTAACTTAGATTATCTCGAATAAAAATATATGAGCAGTGTTGGATTGTAGCGTACTAATTAATTGAACACTACGCGTGAAGCTATTTATTAATATATCTTTTTATTATATTTATCAATGTTTTCCCTTTTGTGTGGTAGTTAGCAAGAGTACAGTTTTTGTACGAGTATATAATAATATTTAAATTACATAAAGATTACAAATACTAGCAGACAAAGTACGGAAATGGTTTCATTTCCGCATCTTGTCTACCAAGATTGGCGTGAACTCGACACTAGCACCTCTACTTAAAAAATTGAGAAATTTGATATAATTATTATAATTTTAATAAAAATGTATACGTATTTATACGTATTTAAGAAAATGTATACGTATTTATTTCAATTAAAAAAATATATTTGTTTATAGATAAAAAATCCAAATCCTACAGAATATTTTGGATAAAATCTCTAGTGACAGTAAACGACGTTGACGATGCCAAAGTTTTTGAAAAAAGTTAAGCCGCATTAAGAGTTAAAACGTACAATTCAAAAAAACAGATTCGAATAGCGGAGACAAAAGTAAGAAGGGGCTGGATAATGTCCTCTGGCACTAATTAAAACTTTCGAAAGAGCAAGAAAAAGGGTTGAGAAATATGGCGTTCGACGGATAGTAATGATGCTCTTCGTACTAAATTTCCTCAGTTTTTCTTTCTACAGCTAAAAGCTAAGCTTAAGGCCAGTGTAGATGTCCAAGCGTATTAAAGTGTTCAAACGCTTCCACTCCTAGATATCAAATGGTATGCTGCGACTTTAGAATTTTATAAATCAGTAATGTATCTACCACTAGAATATATTTTTAAGTTTTGTAGAATATTTTGGTATAACATGTCTTTAAACAGATTACGGTCGCATATGGTATTATAAGTCATATCGGTTCTAATCCTATTATATATTTTTAAGAAATTTTGATTTCTTAACATTATTACTTCTATTTCGTGCATATATATGAGAGCCTATTCAAAAAACGATTTATTGCGAAAAATAAACACAACATAAAATATTTGTGACTTTTATTTCAGAAAATTTCTATAAATAGGTAAAAATTTCAGTGTAAGGATTTCATTTTATACTTTTGCTTACGTTACGCCTATTGTTTCCAATATATTAATCTCAAGGTAGGCAATCGTATTGTTTTTTTTTTTCTGAGATCAAAAAGGAACTGACGTATTAATTAATTCCCTCATCAATCATTGTCACTTTCCCGTTGAAGCTAACGTCACCCACATTGTTACAAGTCAACAAAATCCGGCGGAAAATAAAAGTTTCTGTTGTTTTTTTTTTCTATTTGGTACTTTGTGGCATTTGAAATAATATGATTTTATTATTAAGAAACCAAACACAAAAAACAATATTTCTACTTAATTTACAGCAGTTTCGAACACCTTTTAAATAAACCTAAAAAGCAATAATCGGCACCAGTGTTTTGTACGAAAAAAAAATTAAGAATCACTACTTAAATATCAAACAACAGGTCCTCCGGTGAAAGTAATTGAGAAAAATCAATAAGATCTCAGTAAATGTTTACGTCGGTCTCTATGGACGGACAACGAGATGGGATGGAAACGTTTTGCTATTTCAAGGCAATCTTTTGACATCCGGTCTAAGCACCATGCAGACAATTAGGAACGGTAAACTTAGTAATGGTGGATATAGATGTTAATGATTGTGAAGTTAAAATCTTTTTTGGTTATTAGTTTTATTATTACTAACAAACGTATATGGATGTAAATCTGAAATAAAATTATTATTATGATTCTCTTCATAATTCACGGGTTCAAAAGAACCCGGTCCTTTGGAAGGCTTGCGTGGGGACACAGGTCCAACACGTAGAGGTCCCTTAGAGAATATACAAGTGTTTTACTGTGAGGTATCAGCCGGGATTCACCTCTGGGTAACCACAGGTAATTGCCCAGAGATGGTCGCCGGTTAATACGTAGGAACTATGGAAAATGTGGAAGTCTAAACTAGGACTATGGAATGGAATTTGGATGGGCTGGCTACTGGGCTATTGAATGAGACTAATGGACGTCCGCCTTTACAATAGTCTCAAATTGAATGATTGGCGGACGGTGACTCGCCTCCCACTAGATGGGCCCCCACAAAGCGGCGTAATGCCTCGGGCGCAACATCGGCGTGGTCGGCTAAGGGTGTAGAGAGGTGTTCCCCGCTATTACGCAGATTGAGCACTTCCACCCTTTCGAGCATATAGCTCTTGCGCTCCACTCTGCTGGCCAGTAAAGGCAAGCCAGAGGCGGGGAATAGATTACAATTCCCCTCCGGAGGACTCAGGTCCGTGGGGTCGCCACTCCCCAACAGCTCGCCACAAGCTGGCCTGCGGGTTATTATTATTATTATTATGCCTTTGGAATTTAATACAAATAAAATATCGGAATTATCTATACTCTGGTTTGGCTTTTTTATATACTTTATGCATTTTTAACCTGAAATAAAAGAGCGAATAGAGAAATATATAAATTATTATTTATCATTGAAATATTAATTTTACAAAATCTACTATGCCCATTGTTTTGAATTACTTCTACGAAATGCGACAGTTTAAATTAATGTATTTTCATATGAAAATTATAACTGTTAATATGATGTGAATTAAACGAATTTACTACACCATTGATAGTTATACTGAACACTACGAGATAAGAGTATATATTTGATGTAAAAGATGTATAAAAGAAAAACATTTCTAATCGATTTATTCAATTACATATAAACATACCTCAATCAAATCATAATAATGAAAAATTTTTGTTTTTCATCGGTATGTTTATTGAGACGTTATTCCGAGTTCAATTACTTTCACCCAAAACACAGGAAGCTCCGTTAAGTTTGTTTAAACCAGACAAGGTGCCGTGTGAAATCTCATTTGAGAAAATCCGCAGAAAAGTTAGGGGAGGCGGCGCCTTTTGGAAGCATTAGGTAACAGGTAGGTGAAGCGGTGTACTCTAACGTCTCACCACAATAAACCGAAGAGTAAGACTCTCATCTTCTTTTATATCAATTTCCTTGAATTTTACTTGACTTTTCTTAGACTTATATTTAGATAAAGATTTAAATTATTTGATATTTTTGAAATGTAGAAATCGTTAGATATACGAAATCGTTAGATATTGGTATAAACAGTTATCCAAATGAAAACTTTGTAAGTTTTCATTCATATAAAACACTATTAAATCTGGAAAATACGCTTTAACAAACAACTGTTTTAATACATTACTTAAAGTAAATTATATTATGAGGTGAAGTGCGATTCTCCGTCACGCGACCTCTAATGGCATAATAAAGTTACCAGAAAGAAAACTTTGTACCGCAGCAAACTCTTGTAAGTATTATTAACGGGACTAGGACAGGATTCTTGCGTGGTCGTAGATTTATCTACTTACAACTTCTACACTGGTAGAAATCATTTAAATTAATGTAAACTGAGGTTTGTACGCTTTCTATATTTTTTTACATTTTCTATAAAATTAACTACAATTATAAATTTAAACGAATTTCGTTAAAAACATTTCGTAATCTTAGGTTTACAGGAAACGCCCTCTAGATTTTGATTACACGATGAATAAAGTTGACAAAATGGCGGGCGGGATAAATATTCATTTCTTTTTAACCGACTTCTGTAAGAAAAGGAAGTTCTCAATTCGACTATATTTTTTTTATCAAATTAACTACAATCAGTTTGTAGTGTATTATTTCCTTTGAAATGCCTTTAATTTTTTACTATTATTTTGTTCCATTATTTGTATTGTTCTCACTTTGTGCCAAATTTCATTACTGTATTATCACGCCAGAAAATATTTACGTAGGTTTTCATAAAGCGGAGAATTTCTTACGAAATCCAGTAAATACCATCCATTAATGTTCGTATCTTTTGTTTGGGTTGACTAAAAGTTCGATTATTTCCGTGCTCCAAGAACCTGAATTTTTTAGTACTAATTGTAGCATAATCCACGTGATCTCGATGTAAAGTGTTGATAGACAGACAATAAAGTGACCTATATACGTGTTTTTCCTTTTAGGTACGGAATCATAAAAAATATTAAAAAAGACAATTAAATAAATACAATATATCACAACTTATCGACATGTTAATTCAAATAGACGATTGACGATGTTACATATATGGCCTTCCCGCGGCAGTGTTTACAGGTCGATATGATATACCCTTCAAAATGCGCGTCTACCTCCACCTTAAAGGCCGGCAACGCATCTGTAGCCCCTCGGGTGGAAGGGGTCGTGTGCGGCGGTGATCACTTACCTTCAGGTGACCCGAACGGTCGTTTGCCTTGTCCTTTTACCATAAAAAAAAATCTAAGAATTACATACCCATTGAAGAACTTTTCATAATATTGCATATCATGATAAGGGTTCATCTTGCTTGCTATATATTTATTGTTAGTATCTGCAAGTTTTCTCAATCTTTTGTAAGAAAATAAATCATCTTAAGACTTAAACGTATTCTACTAAACGTTTAAACTTAATGATATCATTATTATTATTTTTTATAGCCTCACACTGTAACCCGCACATATCATGGTAAGCAGAGAGTACTTGAGAACCTAGTGTTACGCACATGTGGCAAATTCTGGAGGCATTGCGTGTTGAATGGCGGAACTCAACGCCGCGATTTGCAATGTTATCAGAGCGAGGAAATGAAAAT
>DWGR01002205.1:0-14166 GCA_018247715.1 Heliconius burneyi
AAAGGCCGGCAACGCACCTGTAGCTCCTCTGGGGTTGCACGGGGTTGGGGGCGGCGGTGATCACTTACCATCAGGTGACCCGAACGCTCGTTTGCCTTGTCCTTATACCATAAAAAAAAAAAAAAAAAAATAATAACATAACATGCAGACGTCGTTTTTAAGAAATACTCTATAAAGTTTTATTTTTCAGCTTCATTTGATTGTCCCGCATGTGGCAGGAAAGGCAGAGGAATCCTAGTGATAAGCTCCGCTCTCCACCTTCTGCTGAATTATAGGGGCATTCCGTGTTCAAAGTGGCTACTCAACAGCGCGCTTTCCCTCGACACCAGAGTAAAGAAATGAAATCAAAGAAACTAATGGGAACCAAATCCACAACCAGTCACGTTTAGCGTTACTCTGTGGCCTTACGCCACGAAGTCTTACTATATTATTACGAAATATTATACTAAAAAAAATATTATAACGAAATATTGTCCTAAAAAAATGATTAGCATTATGAATATTCTGATATTTTTTTCATTATTAATAAACGTTTGTTATCCAACGAATTTATAGCATGTTGTAAATAAATATATTCTTTTACTTGGAAAAATATATCTAAGCATTCCAAGAAATACTTAAAATTATTAATTTAAAAAGTAAAGATTATATATCTATTCCTTGTTTATATTTCCATAATATATATCAGAATATCTAATTTGATATTTGTTGAAATACATAGGAACCTATTAGTATAGTATGCAATTTATTACTTGCCTATTTATATTTTAACAATTTTTTTATATCGTTGTTACTTTAGATTACATTTTTTATTTCGTCTCGGCGTAGTTCTGTCATTCAACACCCAAACCAAAACCAACCTCCAAAGTTCAGCAAAAAAAGGGAATCTTAGTGGGAGAGGATTGTCTCAACATTTGGTTTCTAAGCTCCCTTTGCCTACTCTGCTATGTGTGGCATAAAGCGTGATGCTAAAAAAAAGCATTTTTCTGTAGTAAGATGAAATAGAGACCTAAGTAAAAGAAATATAAAAAATATTTTGTCATAACTTTAAATTATATTAAAGTTTGAAATGTAATTAAAAAACAATAGTATACCAGCCGAAATTCTAAAAAAATATATATTTCACAATATCCATATATTTTACACAGTTTCCCTATAAACGTACGAGTATGGCAGACACGTCAATTTCAAATAGGCGTTTCCGTGCACCGACATCGGACTTATCGCAACTTGTTTTTGCTCACTGGCATGTCACGTCACGTCGACAATACGTACAAATCGTCCCGCCTCAGTGCGTGCCGTACTTGTTATAGTTAAAAAATATTTTTGTTTATTTTTACACTCACTGTGTATACGGCTTTTAGTCGCCTTTTTTCATTTCAAAATCGTGTTGATGTTTTTTTTTTCGTAACGCTTTTGATGTTATTTTATTTCAGTATTACTTACTTAAATACCTTTGTAACATTATACATAATTATAAAAATCACTTAATAAAAAATAATAATAATTAAAAATCTCTAAGTGAAATATATATATATATATATATATATATATATATATATATATATAGAGAGAGAGAGAGAGAGAGAGAAAATCTGTTAAAATAATTCAATAATAACATCATCTTAATAATAACATATTATTTAGTGGAACAGTAGAAGAATATTTATTAAACCATTTGTCCTGGCTCTAATAATAGGCTAGTATCGATGACGATGACGACTCGATGACGTCTCGTGACCCACCCCTCGACCACGGTACATTTATATACTTGTATAAAAGAGTTTTTTTATATAAACTATAATACATATTAATAAAAAATGCATAAAATAAAACTAAGCACAAGGTTCTCATTAACTACTATGAAGTACTGGAAACAGAATAGATATAACGCGTAAAATTATTTTTGTAGAGATAACAGGGCACACAGGGCATAAAGTGAGACTGTAAGCGCAACAGGTTGCGAGTTCGACTTCCACTCTAAGAAATTAAATATTTTCCTTACTTCGCTCTGGTGTCTCTGGTTCCGAGTGGAGTTGAATATCACCATTCAACACGCAGATGATTGAGTTACTTAAAACTATGCTGGATCGAAAAAGTATGTTATAGTTTGATTTCTTTAATGGCAGCACTGTTTGTAAGGTCTATTGTATAAAAGGCTGTATTTACTTAGATTGTATTTTATTAATCATATTAAACTCGAACACTAAAGGACAGCGTTATTGCAGTCTAAAATGGCCCCTGGAGCGTACACTTGGATCGCTAGTCCCATGTAATGCTCTGAGCTCAAAACTATAAATATTTATTTTAAATTGGTGAATTTATAATAAGTCATTCACAACAACAATTTATATTATTTAAATACAGAAAATAACAATATACCTATATGTAATTCTTAGAATGGCGGTCGACGATTCTACAAAGTTAGAAATTTAATTCAAAAACAAATTTAAAATTCAATACTCTAATGTCTTTTGTCCTATTGCCAAGTACCTGAGCTCCGTATCTGGAAACTTGAAACAAAAACATTTCATGGCGATTAGTTTCAATTATATGAGTTAGCTAACAATTAAAGCCAGACGCAGGCTACATGTGAGAGTCTGGCTTTAGTTCTTAAGTAGATTTTAAGTATTAATTACATAATTAATGCAAAGTGTTTTTGTGTATTTTTCATAAATGCAGAAACAAAATGAAATCAGTTATGGTGCAGGGGCATAAGCGTACTAATGTAAGTGCTATCGGCTGTGGGTTCATTGCCCACTCCAAGTGGTACTCGCTCGGTGGTCGGTCGGCCAGAATACGGCGGAAAATAGAGAAATATTTTACAGACAATAACAGAAATATTAAACAGAAATATTTTAATGGGCACATAGTATCTTAACACTAGGCCATCCTCCTGTGTGCAGTGTACTGCGTGAAACCGAAAAATTTCCGAAAATAAGCACAAATTTTCACTTCACATTTTAACATTATTAAATATCTCACTAGCAGCACATCAGAACAAGTCACTAGAGATTTAATTTTAAGCAACATTTAATTAACGTCTCGATGTTCCGTTGCTGCCTTATTATACTATAATTATTTCGATGAATAATTACGTTATCTTCCATTATCTATTTTACAATATATAATACGTATAAGAGGCGGAATACCATTTAAATTAGTTGAATTATCTTGTATTTTAATATGATAACTTACTAATATTACATTGGTACATTACATTGGTTTTATCTTCATACTTAACAGGAAGACCAATTTTTAAAACACACTGTTTTTATGCGCCGCCCACTTTTTGATACATTGCGTGTTGAGTGGTGTAACTCAACACCGTTCTTTATCACGCTACCAGAGCGAAAAGAAAAATAATTCAGTCTAGCGAGTGGGAATCGAGTAACAGATGCCATTGCGCCACGACCGGATAACATACGTAAAATACAATTAGGGATCACGAGTTCGATCGCCATTTAGAGCAAATATTTGTTTTATTTGACAAGTAGGTACAATAACTATTTAAAAAACGTATAAAAATTTGAACGTAGCGGGACTCGAACCCGCGCCTCGGGAAAACCGACCAGACGCTCTGACCACTGAGCCACGTTCATAAGAAGGTACAATTTTCTGTTTAGGCCCCTATGCTATTGTGCTCTTATTTATTGTTTTATTTTAACAATACAACTAGCATGCCTATTTTGATTTATACATTTATATTTAAACTATAGAACAATAATAAAATATGTTTTCTTTTTCGGAAGAGAAACCTCAATGCATTTACACAAATTAAGCACAAAAAAACAGTAAATATCCGGTCTGTGAGACGTCTATCGAATGTACTTAGAGTACCCAGTACAAAGAGTCCCCAAGACGCTGTAAGAGCCCTCTTTCAAAAACTAAAAACATAGTACACTAGGGGTCGAGTGTTAGGAGGATGCATACTGTTGCACTAAAAACGCTTTTAAAATCATGTAACAAAACTTTAAAGCTTAGCTAGGAGCTCACTTAGGTAAAAAGAATTGCAGGTTTTTATTTCGGTTTTCTTTTATTTTATTCTTTGTTTTAGCTATACCCTCTTATTGATATGTCGAGATAGATAAAGATTACTGTGAAATAAATATATTTTACTTTGGATATACAAGGACTGAGCTGGTGTGCGGCTCTAAATGTGACAGATTGTGCGTTTAATCCTTTCGCGAGGTAATGACATATTTATTATTTTAATTTACTCGCTTTGGTAAGGAGGCAAAGCGGGGTTTTGAGTTCCGCTACTTAACACACTGGACACATTCAGAATTTAGAAGAAACTTATATCAGTATGTTTAAGAAAACCAACACTTAATGAACTGTTGAATTGACAATTGTCTACTAACTTTCCTCTACATCGCTAACAAAAATTCAAGTATCTACATATGTTTTAATTCCCTCTTCCCTCGTCTCGACCTCACGTTGTTAAACAAACTTTAAACTTGCCTACTTCAATGAAACTGCAGTAAAACTTGTGTAGAATAACAATTTACGGAACGCGACAGATCGTATGTAGGACTGTATGAATTAACATGTCTATATTCAACCTACCTTTTGTATGTAAATACGCATATTTACTTACATTTCGTATTTATTTATACATCTTTATAAATATTTTCTACTTTCACAAATAATCTCATCGACTGCTTACGGAAGGAATACACTTAAAAAAAAATAAAAGAGAAACTGCACTTCTGTTTCTTTGGTTGGTATAATGTCCGTGGATGGGATTCATTGGCAAGTCAAGTCCAGCATCGTTGCTTGACGTAATCCGTGAAAAAAATCAGTACTTCAATAAATAGTTAAAATTATTTGATTTCTTGTTATATTACTTTTGACTTTAGAAAAATGGCAAAGTGAAACTTGCACAAAGAAGCTGCAGTAAAACGAACATTTCGACTAAAACTTGAGCTAGAACTGTACGACGAGATTTCTATAAGTTCAGAGTTTACAAGTTTTCATAAAGATTGGATTCTATCAAAGTTAGCGTAATATTTTCACGAAGTTCAGAGCTCACTACTAGAATATTAGATAGACACTATTTTATTATCAGAATAAAGTTATAAAATTTCGTAAATTTACACAGTTTTGCTTTTTTTACTAGTTAAGTATGTTTTGATGAGGAAGAAAACGCAATAAGATCTATTTCGTATGTCGAATATATCAAGCACACCTGATATGACAGATTCACGTTGAGACACAAATGTAATTCTTATAAAGAAGTAGAAAAGTAGGGGGTGATGTAGAATATTGATTTTGCTGACCTATTTTGCATAATTTTAATAAAAGCATCATAAAATAAATAAAAATATCTTTAATATTGGTATTCAAATATTAACATAAACGTTCACAAGTTGGTAATGTTTAACGAACGTCAAAGTCGCAGTCCCATCTCATGAATACGTTCATCAGATAACTCGATTACATATTCGATAATATTATATAAATTCAATTCGATGTTGTCATTAATTCGCAAAACCAATAAGCTTATCGATGATGATCTTATTTAACAAATTTCAATTAGTGGCAAACAATATGCCGTATTCCGTGATTTGTAAGTGAATTTCAAATTGTATTGTGTAAAGTGTCACAAACCTACCCTTACCAATATTCGAAATAAAAAGATTACTATATATATATATATATATATATATATAAATTATAAATAAATTAGTAGATTTAGATAGATAAATTCATTTGCAAGTAATTAATCTGTAAGCTATAATACAATTTACAATTCTATATACCATCCAGGCTTAGACACCGCGATAGCCTCGGAACGTCAATATGTCCTACTAATTAATATTGTAAATGTGAAAGTTTCTGAGAACGGATTCAGGTAAATATCAGCTTCACACTGTATCCCGCACACAGCTGGGTAGACAAATGGGACCTAGTGTTAAGACACTCCGTTCCTCACTTTTTACCGAATTCTGAAGGCATTGCGTGCTGAGTGGCAGCACACAACGCCGCGCTTCGCCTTGACACCACAGCGAAGAAATGGATGTATATTAAATATTCTTTTCAGATTATATTCACATAAAATTTTACATTAATATAGATTACACATAAGAATAACATATAAGCAACAATTTATGTAATTATTTGGTATAATTAAATGTAACAATAAGTTTAAGCGGGCGAAGTCGCATTTGGATCCCCAAGAGTAGTTAACATAAGAATAAAGCAAGTATAATATATTACATATTAATACGCTTAACTTTTAATTATTATATGAGCAAAATTAAAATGTGAAGAAGAGCACTTATAATATTACATTGTTTAATGTACCCCGCACCCTTCTCACTAAAGTGTTTCGTTTCTGAGCAAGTTGTATAAACTTTTAATACACTATTACAACTTGGAGCGGGAGAGCGGGTGAAATCATTCCTGCTTGTAGCTGCGTTATACATTGACGTACATTGTCGATATTCGTTAACGAATGTGTGAATTATTAATATAATTCAATACTGTTCCTTTAATACAACACTAATTGGAAATTGAAATAATTAAGTCAATTTAAACATTTACGAATATTTTCATTTGTTCTCTCTGGTAAAAAAGCAAAGTGTGGCGTTGAGTTCCGCGACTCAACACGTAACGCCTCGAATATTCGTTTTGTAAATTATCTAATATATAACTACTATACTATACTCGTATATATATATATATATATATATATATATATATATATATATATATATATATATATTAACGGGTATAACGCACTGTGGGATAGCGTATAGATAAAGCGTATAGATGTACCCTACACGGGTAGGGCTAGGAAGAGGGAACCTAGTGTTAAGACACTCATTATTCCATAGTAATACACTTCTGTTTCCTACTGAGACCTAATTGTAATATGACACTTAAATGTGGACCGTGATGAGGGTCAATGCTAATAGCGGCAGACGTAATCTTGTGGCGTGACTGACGAGGTATCACGTCGGCCTCCTCTGTTGAGTGATGAAGATAATGTTGGTCCAAATATATTTATTCTTCTTTTTTAATTTTCAGGCTGTGGTTAGAAGAAAAATGTATTGTTTTATTAAATATAAAATTGAGATGTATCTTTAAAAAGTGTAAACGTAAATAAATATTATTTTAATAGAATAATATTTAATAGAACACATTTAAAAAAACGTGATTAATTTATAAAGTCGAAATAAGTCTTCAGACATTGTGTATTGAGTGGTAAAATTTAACGCCGCGATTTGCCCCGTTACCAGAGCGAGAAAATGAATAAATTAGATTTCCCTGAGTGGAACTCAAATCCACATCCGTCGCTCTTACAGTCGCACGATTTTGCTCCTGAGCCACGACTGGCTTCAACATTTGTAAATTTTTAATAATGTTTGTGCCATTTTACCGATTTATAGCATACGAAATATACATACTTTTCCAAAAAAGTATTTTAAATTACACACTTTGTATAGAAATTTTAGCTGAAATAGAATTATTTCAATACATTTTAGCGCTTAGCTTGCTAACTTCAAACAGAATAGTCAAATCAAGCAAGAGCTGCGAATAAAAAACTATTTGACTCGAAGAGTGAAATGGAAATTAGGCCTATGTTCACTCTCCTATCAAAGTTTTCAATTGCTTAATCTAGCTATGCAGCAGTGATTTTTAAGGCCGTCCTTCCGTTTTCTCTTTTGTCCGGAGGAATGACTATAGACTTGCTATAAATACTATTTATTTTAGTAGAAAAAACTCGTAAAACATAATTCTCATCCAAGACGTATTACAGCGTTTTTCGTCGTTAAATCCACCTGTTTCTTAAGCGTTTCAGTGAGCAACATTGCCAAATTTATGAGAAGTAAGGCGCGCGACTCTAACATAAATTCATCTGGCTTAACCGAATACGTCCCTCTTAGATGTAACGAATGCTTGTTAAAATTCATATGCATTCTGCTTCAACATGCAGTTGTTGATTTACTGCTTTGAAACTAAATGGTTATTTCCCGCTCAGAAATCTGTGTGTTTGAAGTTTTCCTTCTACTTTATATGGTAGTGGAACGTCGTGGTATGTTTGTTATTATTGTCGTGTGTTCATATTCTTCACGTAATGTTAATACATTATACAACCAATACGTGAAGTGTGGTGTATAATGTTACACATTGGTTATATAATGTTAGTATTGATAATAATTCTGTTTTTTTTTTTATTTTGGCGTTCCGAGCGTGCCAGTTGAGCACAAAATCACTTCGCCAGTGTCACGTTGAATGGAGAACACGATTCGAATTTTTCTCCAAAACTCTATTTATTTTTAAACACATCTATTTATTTTCAAACAACACAAAACAAAATTAATATAAATAAGCATCTGAAGGTAGTTAATATATTATTTTTCATAATTATGTATAATTCCATATTTGTGCTACATGTGAATTCACATCACATAAATATTTCTTGCAATATTTACGTAATTTTACCACCATTTCACTCAGAAAAAAAGAAGGATGTGATTTATCAACAAACCCGTTTTCCGCCAGGTGAAATAAATAGTATACATGTGACCTAGCATAGACACGAAGGTGAAAAAATATGTGCACACTCTATTGTGTAGCTACATTTACCTACGTATAAAATGGGAATGCGAATAAAAAGTAACAACAGAATATCAAAGTGGGAGAGTGCTTGTATGTTAAAGGATTTTCGTGCCAACAATCTGACTGGAACGCATAAATCGCGGAACGGTGAATGTTTCTTTAGGAAATGGCGCGGCTCGGGTACTCCTCGTCGCTGGCTCATTCATCACACACCTTCAGTGAGCGTTGTTCCTTTTGAAAATTTGTTTTAGCAGAACTACTTTTTGTTAGTTATATCTTCCATAAAACTTAGTATCTGTAATATGAATTTGCTGTTTGTTTTCTTGTTGTGATCCCTGACCCTATTTATTATATAACATTCGCGGTCATCTAGCACAAGCCACTTATATATATATACATAAGTGGCTTGTGCTTGTGGCTGTGTGTGTTATAGCCACTGCACTTAGTGCAGGGGCGCGTTTGACTGACGCACGCAATGCCTCCAAATTCGCCGGAAAGTGGAAGACGGAAGTGTCTTAGTGGGAGGGTCTTAACACAAGTGTCTTAATACTAGTTCCTTCGGCTTACCCTCCTAGTCCAGGATAGAGCTTGGACCTGGATAAAAAATAAATCAGTGTCACTAGACTCTTTCTCCTTTTAACGTACTTCAAAAATAGGTAAAAAGAATGCAATAAAGCTCTGTAAAAATGACTCACAGAGCAAAACAAATGCCGCGCGAATCTTCAGACATTTTAGTAATGAAAAAGTTTAAAAGCAAGTCGCCGTGTGTAGGTATTAAAACTTTGCAATCTTTCACGAGGACTTCTGAAATGGAAATCACAATTTACTGAGAACAAACTTGAGAAGTTGCTGCTAGTATGTTTCTGTTTCTTTGTATCGGAGCATGTTTATGTGGGTGCTGTCAAAGTTTACATTTCCTTAGTGTGCGGGTATTGTTCATGCATTGTCAATATTTTCGTTAATTGTAGTTTGTTTTTCATACGTTTTACACAAATTTTGTTAACTTTCACGTAATTTAAGAAAAAATAACGTGAAAGGTAAATACAAATATCTTAAATATGCATAGAATGAGTTAATAATTCAATTACTTAGTATAGCAGTGGAAAATAAAAAAATATACAAGTATATATTTTTGTAAATTAAAAAAATACTAACGTAAATTCAGTATACACTTAATAGGATTCAAGAGAGCTTAAAATGGATAAATTTCAATAATGAACAAAAAAATTAAAAGTTTTTAATAATAAAGTTTAAAAAGAATAAGCTTTACTATACACAATAACAGCTTTAGTATTCTTAAAGAAAAACTGTACTTAATTCACTTTAAATAAGTTATTATAAGATTATATTAACTTCCATTATATCTTAAAAAGCGTATATATGTTAATATACTTAAAAGTAAGGGATAAGTATCAGGATAGTTAAGGATACTTATATTATAAAGCGTATTATTTAATACACTTCTATACACAAGATAAGTTCTTGTGTACATAAAAATATAAGTAAATTGTATACGTTACCCATATACTTTTTTAGTGAATTCAAATTGCACCTCATACGTTTCTCTGAATAGTTTTCGGGTGTTCGGACAATGTTCATTCTTTATCACGACGTCTCCTTTGGAATTCTTTTTTGTGAATCTCTCTATTTTCTAAGCTCGTGTTTGTTTAGTAGTTTCTAGTCATTCAAAATTAGGAGCACGCCAAAATAAATACGTAAATCTCGTATAGTGTCAACTGAGTTATATAGTTCATATGACATTAATTTCGACATACTATTAGAAAATATAATAAAATATTTTTTCGTCGTAGAGTCGTTGTAATATAAAATATAGAATACCTATAATATATTGAGTATTTTATATAAGGGGACAGTACATTTAAAGGTTATTAAGAACTATTCTATTTTTTATACTCATAGCAACGACTTACATCTCTATATTGTTTTTCTTTTAAAACAACTTAGATGATAATAAGGCATCGTTCATACCAATAAGTACAATTACAAATAATACTAAAAAGTATATGTACCAAGTTGAATTAGAAAGTGCTACCACCAAAAAGCAAATACTGCTAGAGTAAAAACTATACATACGTGCGCTATATAGATTTTACATAGGTACTATTTTAAAAAAATCTGCTTTACGCTGTATCCCGCCCACCGCAGGTTAACTAGAGGAAACTTAGTGCTAAGACACTCCATTCCCCACTTTCTTCCAAATTCTGGAGGCATTGTGTATTGAATGGCAGAACTCAACGCAATTGGAAATATAAACGTAAATAAATATTTCACTTCCTCGAGTGGAGATCGAACCCACAACCGTCGCGTTACAGTCACACAGTCAGACGCCTCAGGTACTATTATATCTTAAATCATTATAGAGCTTACCCTTTAATGAGATTAGACATTATATTACTTATAATTAACGTTATATAACAATATTAATATACGCCTAGGTATTACATACATCGTATTTTAGACACTTGTAAGATGTTAATGGCTGCGATCCGACAGAGCAACAGTGATTGCCGGCTTAATGAGGCCAAATGTTCATATTACTTATCTTACAGCAGCACAAAGGGCGGCAATTACTTTGAATTAATTGTAACTGTATGTAAAATGTACTTGAATCTATTTACTTGATACCCACAAAGTAAGCTGAGCTTTTAATAAAACTGTAGTGCTCTTATATGAAGCACGTACTTTTATAATTTTCCACGCTATCGGAATATGGTGTTGATTTTGCATTTCCCATCCGCCCTGCCCTACCCTATTAATTTAAATTGTGTTATTTCGTCGTATTAATTATAGTAAAAGTTTTCATATTATTAACTCGGTTGATTATGAAATAATATTAAACGCTGTGTTTCATTTAAAATTATATAATTTTCGATATAATATTAGATTTCTAGAAACTTATTATTATCATTTGTAATATATATAGTTATTCTTGTACCATGTATGGCACTCGTGCTATAATAAGATTCTACTTTGAGTTATAAGCTTCACTTTTCAAAGTTCTACGGACGACCTTATTTCATGACTTTAAACTAGTTCAACGATAAACTCTATTTGAATTTACTCGGCCTTCTACATTATTCAATAAGAAGATTCTTTCCAAAGATATTTTAAGACCATCGTGTGATAGTTGAGAAAGGATATAAGTGGGAATAAATTATTGTAATATTGAATAAAATATTGGAGGCCAGTCGTAGCGCAGGAGCACATAAGCGTGCGACTTGTGCATGTAAGAGCTATAGGTTGAAGGTTCGAATGCCAACCGAGGAAATTATATATTTAATATCTTCATTTCCTTATTCTGATAAAGAGGCAAAACGTGGCGATGAGTTCCACCACTCAAACTTCCATTATAAGGCCGGGAAGAGGAAGTGTTTTAATGGGAAAGGAGTGTCTCAACGCTACGTTCCCATGTTCCCTTTATCTATCCAGCTATGTGCAGAATTATAAAACAAATATGTCACACGAGGCACAGCACAGCACAATACAAAATCAACACACTATTTACAAGAGAAGCATGCATTTTTCCAGACATATTCCGTCGTATTCAATTATGACACATTCAATTATGAAAAATACATTAAGTACTGAAGGAATATGTCATATTTTAAGCATAACAAGTATATTCAGGCAGCGCGCTCGAGCAAACTTATACCACTCATAGATTAGAGGAATCGCAGTAACGTTCACAGATCGCTCGCTTCAGATGGCTCCGTCTGAATATTGTGAGCTTATATTCTGTATGTTTATCGTTTCATTACATTTATTTTGAATATATTCTCGTAAGCGTCAAATATTAAAAAATGATAATTGAAGACAAAAACAGCGTTAAATTTCACCACTGTACATGAAATATATAGAAACAGGCGGAGAGCGGAAGACAAAATGTCTTGACATCAGGTTGTTTTTTGCATGAATTGGAAATGGTGATAACAACATTATGATATGATTAAAATTCTAATAAAATAGAGAAAAAGAGAGAAAGGGAATAAAACTGAAATCGGTTGTTGAAGAAGCCTATTATATATATATATATATATATATATATATATATATATATATATATATATATATATATATATATATATATATATATATATATATATATATATTACTTGTTACCAGCATTTAATAAGTAAAAGCTCTTCAGTAAAGCAAACATAGTGACCTAAATACGTTTTTTTACTTCTAGCTTTTCGACAAGACGTCGCTTAATGCTTCCGCTTTATTTTATTTGGACATACCTCGACTATAAATAAAATTCTTTAATGTTTGAAGTATTCTAGACGACGATTCTGATGCCTTGTGCTATTTTTATAATACTTTTAAATGTTTTATAAGAAACGTAAAAAGAAGTATCGAGTACGGCTTAAGATGTTTTTTTAACATTTTAACTAGTTCATTTGTCAAGTCACTGACCTGTAGTCAAGTGACTGCCAATTTACATTATTTTATAAAACTAAATAACAAAATCAAAGTTGTAAGAGAAACATACTTTTTGATAACTTATACAAAATTTAACGTAACGGGACTTAGCGTCCTGATAACTGGGAGACCAAAATCGACACAACTCAGGTTCAAATACCACGACGTACAAATTTTATACATACCTACATTTTCTTTAAAAAAACCACCAAGTGTGATTCGGACACTAACATTCAAAAATCCTTATAATAATCCATAAAAGGGCTAAAAAATCGCGTTTAGTATGTGGGAGCCGCTATATTATTTTATACTTTATTTAGTATTTATTGTGGTAGTGGTAACAGAAATATAAAAATCTGTGAAAATTTCAATGCTCAATTTCAACACGATTATTAATGAAAAGTTCTTGGACGGAAGAAAAGTTTCTGAAGGACGGCGGCTTAGTAATAGCTTTTCACCCTTTGGATACCGAACCCTTAAAAGTAAAATAACTAAAAACTAGCGTACACTGGATAGTAAAACATCTGGGTAAAATATTTTGGGGCACCAGTACTTAAATTCATATCGGTATATTTCATATTTTGACGTCGCAATTTCCTTTTATATCCATTTGCAACTTTTCGCATCTGAAACGAATGTAACGGACATAACAAATTTCCCAGGATATTTAATTACAAAGTATATTTTAGTAAATTAATGTTTAAAATTTCAGTGGTTTACGTTTTATTTTTAAATGTTACATGCCACAGTGTCTTAGTAGCTTATCTTAATTACACACTTGCTGATAGTACTTCACATCCATAGTAATTTATTTCATTTTATTTTTATTTGTATGTGTGCTTACACAGGGGGGAACGGAAGAGTCTTAATAGTAAGGAGGTGTCTCAGCACAAGTGGAATAAGGCATAAAGCTGAGGAAAATATTTGTTTAGAAAAGCTGGTCAAGTGACTGTTTGTTTTTCAATAGAAAAAAAAGAATCCACGATAGGAAAATCTAGCTCTGGAACAAAATCTTCCCTAAAAACGGTATAAAAACGACCGTTTGGCCAGGATCCTATTTAGGTAAGTCAATTTTATGAGAAAGGTAGAGAGAGGATGTGTTGATACACATATCGTCCCAAGCAATAAACAAATTATTATATGTTATTGAAA
>DWGR01002206.1:0-14162 GCA_018247715.1 Heliconius burneyi
TATGTTCATCGTGCATCACTCACGAAGAGATTGTCAACGTAGTGGTAACATGGCTTGGGTGGGTCAACTCATCTATGAATCCAGTGATCTACGCGTGCTGGAGTCGAGATTTTAGAAGGTATGTTTATTTTTTTTATATGTATAAATACGTAAATATTGCAAAAAAAATGTTCTGATATTCGAAATCGAATCGGATGCGATATAATTCACTGCAGACGCATGGTTAAGCTGAGGAAATGAAATTTGATCAATTTGGTTTATAATTTGTACAGAAAATTTACATAAGTAAACAGGTACAGAAATGTATTATGAACAAAACTTTCCTTCTATGCGATAATGTTATATTTTTTTGTTTTTACAATACTTTCAATTTTTACTGTCACAGAAGTTGCATGAATGTAATTGAGTTTTTTTTTTATATTCATGCAACATGTTAGGACCTACCTCAATGCAGAGCTACTAATGTATTCAGGCGGCTTATAAATAGCAGATGCGTTTTAAAAAAGGTTTCTTTATTAATTATCAATATAAATTAAATATGAGGCCGTCGTGGCGCAGCGGGACAAGGGTGTGACTGTAACGCGACGGTTGTGAGTCCGATCCCCACTTGAGGAAGTGAAATATTTATTTACTTTTCCATTGCTTCGCTCTGGTGTCGAGGCAAAGTGGAGAACGGAGTGTTTTAACACTAGGTTCCCTCTGCCTACCATGATGTGTGCAGGATACAGCTTGAAGCTGATTTATTTTGATTTTTATAAATTAAATATTGATAATATTACAATGTAATATGAAAACAAAAAGAAATCAGTGCATTCATGAAAATGTTGGGATTCGAGGGCTAATGATGATTTAAAAAAAATAATACTACATTTATATCAAGAAGACATTCATCATACATAAATATATGATTCAGCCGGCACTGCCAGATTTCTTTCGAGATGAAAAGTGGGGTTTTTGGATGCTTTAAGTAAAAAGGTGAGACTCTTTCGCCAAAAGCAGAATAAAAAATTAAATCATAATGATTTATTATGTGTTATTAAAAATTCTAATGGGGACAGATATTAATCTAAAATGTATAATTTAAACCTTAAAGTAATAAAACAAGATTTTTCACATTACATGCAATAATCCGTGAAAAGCGAGACTATGGCTCTTCCCCCACTCCCCCCTTTAATGACTGAAAAATGTTATCTACTGTGTACATATAAAAAAAACAATGTGTTTTTAATTTTCTAGATTGTGACCAAACCCTTCTACCACTACTTACTATCACACTATCGATAGCGCTAGATAATTTAAAAAATTATAAATATATTTCAATGAAGAAGCAGTACACTTCAGCTATAAAACTGTCGGACAGAGGTCGTCAGTTACCGAGGAGTGCTAAGCTTGCGCGGCTTATCGACTCGTGACCAGCGCTGGGCGACGTACACCATGTTACGTATATTATGCTACTTAAAAGCTTCACTAAATCATTTAACAGGAAATCTTTGTGTTTTTATCTTTCTTTATGTATAGTTTTTTTTTCACATAGCACAGTAGGCAGAGGGAACTTGGGATATAAACGTTAATAAATATTTCACTTCCTCGAGTGGGAATCGAACCCACAACCGTCGCGTTACAGTCAGCGTTAAGTCGAGGCCGATGACGGCCTCATCAATTCTATTCAGCTAACAAATATTCTTATGCCTACGATAAAATATATTTATGAGACTAATGATCAAAAAATGGTGTTAAACACAATTTCTTTTACGCCCAAAGCAAAGAGGTCACGCGCAAAACATTTCATATTATGACAGATTGTGTTTTATAAAGAATGACTATGATTTTTCATTTGTATTGTTACTATATAAGAATTCAATAATCTGTGTCACCAGTGCGTTACCACTAATGGTATCTCCTTTAATCAATTAAAGCAGCTCACATAAATCAAGACAGTGTGAAGAAGACATTTGTTAGGAAGGCTTTTACGGAATTAATTTATTATATGAAAAACCGAAATTTATATCTGTGAAATATAAAAATAATGATGAATAGACCGTTATACAAATTGTACGAACCTTTCTCTGTTATAATATGCTTTCAACCGTAATATTAATTGTCTATGTATATTTTAGGCAGATATGTTTGATAGCAGTCGAAGAAATAAAAAAAATGTAAGAAGGCTTTTCCTTTGAGCTATAATTTATTAATGCTCTCAGAAATTGTGAAATATGAGAAAAAGAACATATCAGACACAAATTATTTCCCGGCGCGATTGGGTAATATAACGATGTCATATTATCTGTAATGATGCGACGAAGCTCCAAATTATAATTAGCTTTCATTTCTAAGCGTTTCCATTTTTAAGGCCGCTCTAAAATGCTTTATCACAATAAGAAATAAATTAGAAATATTTGAAATGATTTACGGATTACCGAAAGTTTCCGAGATAGATATTATCGCATTTTCTTTTCATTAAGTAAATTTTTCTGGGTAGAATTGATGCTGATTGTTGCTCGATTAAACAAAAAGTCCGTATTCTGTTATTTGCTGGCAGAGGTGTGTGTAGGTTCCCTTTTTTATTTATTGTATAAATACTAGGTAACCCGCGAGAATATCTACGAAATCTACATAAATGATTAAATGCATATACAAAGTAATTATCAATTTTAAATGAAACTATTTAATCTGATCAATCATGTATATTTAGTCAAAGAAATTTTGGTATACCCGAAGTTTCATACAGTTTACAGCAGGTCATGGTCACATGGGTGGTAGACTTGCGATGGTATCCACCTGTCAGTTAATCTAATTATTATATCAAAGTACCGCTAATGATTTCTCAATTGCTTTCCGCACTTCCCTGGATTCTTTCAGAATAAGCTGACTATCTCTTGCCCTGTGATATGGTGGATTTGTGACTTTCAAGATTTTATGAGTATTACCAGGTGGTAGAAAGTTTACATCCGTCTCCTCTATTAAAATTGAGACGTTTTCGTGTCTCAATAACCTCGATAGGAATATATTTGTTTTCCTTAACAAGGATGTGGGGTTTATCAAACCCGATGTAAAGGCTGGATTCATCCGCAGTAGCAACACACAGCTAATTTATTATATGCGGTTCGGTACATGTTCTCCCTAATGCCGGTGCTTCTCTTTTTATGACTGATGTATGATAAACCATACGCCAGCACATTGTAAATATGAAATACATCTGCGCTTTCGAGAACGAGCATGGAAACCAAGTGTTTATTTTTTATAAGGTTTTTTAAAAAAAGTATTTTTCTTTCCTAAGTGTTGAATAACACTTAGAATACGTTAAAAAACAATAAAACTTATTTATCTCTCAAGCCGCGGGTAAAATTAGTTTATTTGCCAACCACAAGCATGCGATGAAATATGTTATTTAGAAATATGCCCAACAAGAAGCGGCGCCAATAATAAAGTTTGATGAGTTCTTTAAAGTTAGCTCAAA
Organism: Heliconius burneyi; assembly: GCA_018247715.1. Taxonomy (NCBI): domain Eukaryota; kingdom Metazoa; phylum Arthropoda; class Insecta; order Lepidoptera; family Nymphalidae; genus Heliconius; species Heliconius burneyi. Next base: position 3,458 of record DWGR01002206.1, read on the forward strand.
AAATGAACCCAATACCATCGCTTATTATATCTTATAATAAGTAGCACTAGCTGTCTTTTCTCACTTCGCTTAATAGTTTTTTTTTTATTATTAGTTAGGTACACAGTTTTTTTTTGTAATATATACTATATTTTGCAACGAGAGTGTTGAGGCCGTCATAGCGGAGGAGCACAAGTATGTGAAAGTAAACGTGACTTTTGTCGGTTCGATTTCCGCTTGAGAAATAGATTGTTTAATATATTTTTTATTTTTATCGTTCTGACAACAAGGCGAAACGCGGCGTTGAGATCCGCTACTCGATACGCAATACGTCAAGATGACAACGGAGAGGTGGGAACGGAGTGTCTTTACACTAGGTTCCCTCTGCTTACCTTGCTTTGTTATTACAAAGGAGGGTAAACGAGGTTGCCTGCTTTGTAAACCCAAACTTTGGCGAAAAAGCCGCGTCAGCACCGGTATTAATGAGCTCAATTTAATAGATGATATAATCATGTTATTCAAATATATTCCGAAAGATAAAATATGAACATTATGGTACACCGGAACAGCGTCTGACTGTATACACGATGACTTGTGGATTTGAACCACTTCCGGGAAATTAAATAGATAGAGAAAGAAAGCGAAGAACAGATTATTATCTCTCCTAGCCCGCTATGCGGAATAAAAGGTTAGGGTTAAATAATGTAAATAAGCTAACAACAAATTATAATTTAAAATTCATCGCCATATCGGACACGTGCTGTAATTACCTTCCAGGTCTACATTTCAATTATTGGAGATGAATCAAATTTCCTGAGTCAACATTGTAACGTAATTGCAATCTTTTTTGCAATAAATTCTTTCATTTGATTCATTTTAATTTCATACTCACCAGTATTTATTATTTTTGTATTGCTTATATGCATATTTTTTATATTTACCTTACATATCTGTAAAATGAGAATATGTAGATACGCGTCTTTCTCACCCGACTCCCTCTTAAAGAACTGAAGTAATCTGGATGTTTTCTTCGTAAGTATGTATATTTTTAATTTCTGGCTGGTTTGAATATATATCAATTCTAAATAGATTTTTTTTTCTAGCTTCACTCTGTACCCCGCACATAGCAGGGTAGATAGAGAGAAACTAGTGTTAAGACACTCCGTTCCCCACTTTCTGCCGAATTACGGAGGCATTGCGTGCTGAGTGGCAGAACTCAACGCCGCGCTTTGCCTCAACACCAGAGCGAAGAAATGGAAATATAAACGTAAATAAATATTTCTCTTTTTCGAGTGGGGATCGAATCCATAACCAGTCGTTTCTGCAGCGCACGAAGTGACACTCTTGTGCCACTGCGCCACGACGGCCTCTTATATTTATAGTAATATTTAATTTCTGGGCAGATTATATATTCATACGTGCGTTCAAATCAACTATCACAGTACTCTTGTCGCAGTGTCCTACTAACACTTCCTTGTAATTTAAATTCTTTAACGGATTCGTATATATAACGGTAATATTATAACTATTACTTTATATAATAAAAATGTCTGTTTAAATTTACACCAGATAAAAAGTGCAATTTAATTCCTACTTACTTTAAATTGTCGTCTCAGACACAATAACAGCTAATTAAGAATGCTAATTCTTTCCAAAGTTACTTCCAAATAGAACCTACTGTAATGAATCTATTGCTAATGCTAAACTCGGTCGTCATTTGTGTTAATGTCGGTGTTAAATTGTATATCTTTAAACGTTTTAACAAACTTAATTAAAAAGTTACATAAATATCTTCCTTTAATGCCATCTTTTCAGGCTTCTCTTGACAAATATTCTTTTATTATTATGTACTTGTATAATGTATAAACTATTATTATATTTGAAGGTCATCCTGGTCACGTCTCTTATGTTCTAATTCTATAAATAGTATAACGTATTTAACAGATCAGACAGACATTTGAATCATTACTTTGTTGCTATCGCCGAATTCTGAAGGTGGAAGTGGGGAACGTGTCTTAATAGGAACAATGTGTCTTAATGTCATAACACTATTGCCATATTCCCTCTGCCTACCCTGCAATATGTGAGATACAGCATGAAGCTGAAAAAAAAATTTTATTAGTTACTTTATTTTCACCCCTTTTCTTAGTCCTTCTGATAAAGTGTATATATTTAATTTCAGCTTTATGCTGTATCAATCAGACAATTAGCTTCTCACTTCTGAATTCTGGAGGAAAATATTTCACTTCCTCGACTGGGAATCAAACCCAAAACCAGTCGCGTGTACAGTCGCAGGCTTGTACCATCCGCCACGAATGACTTCCAATAGAGTTATAAAAGACAAATTAAAATTACTTACAAGGCGAGTAATGTGATTGTTTTGATTTTATCACTAGGGCCCTGTCGCTTCTTCACTTTATTACGTTAGAGCGTAAACACAATTACTGCCGGCTTTCATTCAGTACATTTGTACTTTTCGCTCCTAAACGAATTTAGCATCGAATGCGGTTAGTCTACATGGAAGGAAGCGATGGCTACATAATTAACTGAAATTTAACTAAAACGTTACTTGGGCTTTGTCTCAAGAAACATACCAGAGTAATTTTGTAAATATTTGAAACCTGGTGGGATAATGAAGTTGAAACTTGGAAACGTTTCTCTTTGTAGTTTATTTTTAGTACAACTTCACATATTAATTAACCGCGATTATTTTACATAAACATCATACAGCTATAGAAACCATTTTATAATTCCAAAACGGAAAGGTTCACCATTATTTCATGATGTATATAAGCAAATATTATGCCAATAAAAGTTTTTACTGAAACTTAATATCAAAACACTTTATCATACAACAAAGTACACTTTAATAAAGCATATATACAAAAAATGTTGCAAAATGTAGGGAAAGATAAAAAGCAATTTCCATTCCAATAGCAGCTATAATTCCCGTGAATTAGGTTCCCATAGGTTCATGCATATATTTGCACAAAGCTCACTACTCAATCAAGCCGATACGACTTAACGGATCGAACAAAATTTAGTGCTAAGATAAGAAGAAACCCTAGATAAGCCTGGATATGGATGGAAGATATATTATACACTAAATCTTTTCGGATGTTGAGTTAGTATTTACAAAAATACTGGTACTTAGATATACTAGTATTGTAGGTACTAATACCTAAAATATGAATTACAAGATTTTGAATTCGTGAATTCAAAATCTTGTGTGATATATAGCGATATAAGTGCTATATAATCACTTAGTATGTCTCACTCCTAATATTCTGTGTTGGTGGTTAAATTGTAAATTGTGAAATTTGGGAAGCGAACTCAACGTCATGCTTTTGCCTAGATCAGGGGGATATCAGGGAGATTAAAATATTTTAAATATAGTCAATCGAATAGGGATCTAATAGCCTATAAAAAATCGTTTTGTAAAGCGCGGCGCTGACTTCCGTCACTCAACACGCAATGCCCCCAAATTTTGGCGAAAAGTGAGGAATGAAATGTGTTCACACAGGGTTCCCTCTACCTACCCTGCTGTGTGCGGGATACAATCTGAAGCTGATTTCTTTTAACTACAAGGTACAAAGATGTACTGTAGAGTCACTTGAAAAAGTGCAATATAGACTCATTACAATAGGATCGTCAGGCCATGCGAAAAGTTAAATAAAGGGTTTGGTGCGCGACAGAGCCATCGACTTAAAGAGCCGACGGCGTTCTGAGTTCGATGCCAGGTATAATGAATTGATGGCACCGGTGGTGCACTAATTGGTAGTTGCAACCATTAATTATAACTACGAGTATATAGACGGTGTGCTCACATACCCGCAATGCGCGAGGATCTTTACAACAAAGATTGGCATCGCCGTGGCTGAAATCAGTCTAGATCCATCTAAAAAATCAAGTAATAATTTACAAACATACTCGTATGTATAATACTACTATGTTCAAACACGAAGCTACCATCGCTGTTTGCAACTTTCTCTTGTTCTTTAAAAACAAAGACTGATCGCCCAACTCTCGAGTTTCTATCACAGAATCAGCCCATTGCTGTCAACAAAACAACACCGCAATGACAATATTTTGTTCGTAAATTTAACAAGTAAATTCTATTAATCATAATCTCGTCGAAGCGAAGGCCGCCAGCAATTTTTAACGCCTCGTACAATAATCAATTTAAAGTTGGTCGGTCGAAGCTCATCGTCACGACTGGGCCCGATGACGCAAACTTATTGAATTACTTAAAGAACGATTTAATGGAAATATTAAATACCTACCCATCGAGAAAGATTTATAAGTGTCACATGTTGATATCTTGTAGGATATATTGTATATTCCATTTTTGTTAGTTACATGTGAAAAAAAATTATAGGTTGTTAAATAAAATTCGTGGCGCCAGGGCTACAAGGCGTGAGTGTAAAACCGACTGGTTGTGAGTTCGATTCCCACTCGAGGAGATGCTCAGCACGCAATGCCTCCAGAATACTGCAGAAAGTGGGAAACGGAGTGTCTTAACACTAGGTTCTCTCTGCCTACCCTGCTGTGTGCGGGATACATCGTGAAGCTGATTTAATTTTTTTTTGTTAAATAAAAATTCATAATTTATGCTTATTAAATATTTACATAATATGAAAAGCCCAATTCTTAAGCAAAATCGTAAGATGATTCATCGTTTTTATGTATGAATTTTAAAAAATATTAACTTGTTGTTAAGACAAATTACTGAAAAGTGGCCAGGAATTTATTTCCTGGCCACTTCAATTTAGCCAATTCAATTGAGTGAACCCACAACAGTCGTATACCGTCACACGCTGTGCCGCTACGCAACAAGGACGTCATATTTCACTTATACATATATTAAAAAAATACATTAATTATTACAAAATAATGGATCACTAAAGGGACAATAAATCTGATTCACACGACCTAACCTGGTTTACCTTTCCTTTGAAGAAACCGCTGAGCCATCGGCTGCTCGTTGTTCGGGTCCGTTACACATTACTACCTTCACATTATACGATTTTTTGCTATTTTCACTCTTTGATATTGAAAGGACATTTAATTTATAGCTTTTCACTATATAGCTATGTGTGGCGATTAATATAGATAGATATATTTTTGCTTTTATACTAGATTTACTGTAATAGAGTTATATCATAGGAATAATTGTGATTGTTTATTAAAAGTTTTGGTACGATCGATTGATTAAATTAAAAACAAATTAAATCAGCTTCACTCTGTATCCCGCACGCCGCAGGGTAGGCAGAGGGAACCTCGTAGTAAGACACTCGGTTTTCCACTTTCCGTTAAATTCTGGAGGCATTGCGTGTTGAGTGGTGGAACTCAACGGCGCGCTTTCACCGGAGCAAAAAAAAATAGTAATAAATAATCATTCGATCAGAAATAAATAAAAATACAACCATACGATTGTGCGCCACAGCGACCTCAAACAAAAACATTTTATTTCACAAGTCTCAATCTAGCTGCTTTTTAAAAGATTACTAGAAACCTTGATAGTCTTCTTTAACCATTTTATATCTAACACTAATTACACACATAAATGAATTTTACTGTAAAAGTATTGATGAGAAACGTACGCTTCCGTAATATTTCGCTCAATTGAGCTACTCAATGGCCCAACAAAGAAAACACTTAAGCTTAGTAGTATATCGCTTACATCTGGTAGTATCCGATTAGCTAGGAGGCAATTACCAGAGCAAGTCGCACGGAAAATTATATATCCCTTGACGTCTCCTTCTGAAATTAAAAAGTGTGTTTTGAAGTCGAACGGAAACGAAAACCTTTATCACTGACGTTATATTTAATATAAATGGATGAAATTGATATTTCGGATGTTTTGCAAAATTTTGTGAAGCTTCTTAATTTACGATTAGTATAGAGAAACTAATTATATAATAATTATAATTTGCGGCGCCTGTGGGTCCGATTTCCATTCAAGGACATAAAAATTGAGTAGTAAGTGGGGAACAGAATGTCTTAACAGCAGGTTCTCTCTGCCTCGTCTGCTATATACGGGAAAGCTAAAATAATATTAGATATTGTACTAAATTCCATTAATATTTCACATAAAAATGAAAAATATTTAATAAGAACCGGAAATATAAATTAAACATTTTATAAAAATTATCTTTCTTTTTGTGACGCCGTCGTTGCGCAGCAGCACAAGGGTGTAATTGTGACGCGTCGGTTGTGAATTCAATCCCCATTCGAGAAAGTGAAGTATTTATTTACGTTCACATTTCCATTTCCTCGCTCTGGTGTCGAGGCAAAGCGCAGCGTTGAGTTCTTTCACTCAACATACAATGCCTCCAGAATTCGGCAGAAAGTGGGGAACGGAATATCTTAACACTAGGTTCCCTCTGCTTACCTTGCTGTGTGCGAGATACAGCATGAAGCTGAATATATGATGATTTATTGACATGCATTACTGAGACAGCACGGAAATGCTAACGATGCTTTCGACATACAATCACAGTAGGTGCATATTCCGCATCCACGTAGCTATGAAATCGGTTGTACTAACGTTGGTCCCATTAGTATTTCCTAATTGCCTGATAAGCATTAGATTCACTGTATACATATCATACATACGAGTACATCATGTTAGCTTAATAAATTAATTTTTAACAAAAAGAAAAACCGACTTCTAACAACGAACTAAAATGTAACAAAATAATTTTACAAAGATCTTATGATTTTGAAGTCGGTGTCAAGTAAGACAAACTGGCTTAGTAATTTGATATTGTAGTAAGGTAGTTGTAGTTGTAGCTGAGTAATATCTAGTAAGGTCTAGGTAAGGCTATGTAGTAAGGTTATTGTAGCCTTTGCTACAATGACCTTACTACATGGCATGGTAGGCCTCTGCCTACCCTGCAGTACATACCCGGCATACAGCGTGAAGCTGATTTTATTTTAAGTTTTAAATAGTAATATATACTATTATATGTCAATTGACGCTGTATCCCGCATATAGCAGGGTAGGCAGTTGGAATCTAGTGGTAACATACTCCGTTTCCCACTTTCTGTCGATTTTTTTGTGAAATAAAGGAGCTCAACGTCGTGCTTTTTAATATAATAATAAGTCATTGCCCCGAGTGGAGAACGAACCCTTGTCCCTACGCCACGACGGCCTCAGCTACAGACATCACTTAGTATAATCTGATAATTTCTGAGCTTCACGCGAGTTTGATAGCTATTAATTTGGAGCCCATGTGCCGTTATAAATGGGTATATCGTGTTTCACAACAAATGCTATGTAAACGCCTTCGTTAACATGACTGTGCATTCATTATAATACGTTATTTGAAACTTAAGCCCGAGTTAGACGAACCCTATACTAGTGTTAAATTTAGAGTCTTAACGCGAAACAATTCTTTCTAAAGTATCTTTTTTTTTTCAATGAAAATATATTTAATTTTCAATTGCTGTTACATTTTAAAAGTAAAAAAAAAATCATTATAATATTTCTTTAAATAAATTTAAATTGATTGGTAAGTTCTGATAATATCCATATTTCTATAATTTAAATAAAAATGTATTATATCCTCTTTGTATTTAATATATTCATTATTTTTTTAAAAAATATTGAAAATTAAATCAGTTTCACGCTGTATCCTGTATACAGCAGGGTCCCAGGTCCAGTACCTAAAGAGGGACCCTGCTGTATGCAGGGTCAATTCGTGATGAGTGGAATTTTTCAAGGCATTTGAGCAGAATTTCATGATGAGTGGCGAAACTTTGCCTTGGTGTCAAAGCGAAGGAATGAAAATATTAAGAAACAATAATTTATTTCACTGAGTGAAAATCGAACCCAAAACTGCAGCGTTACAGTCACGCTATTGTGCCACTGCGCCACGATGGCCTCTAGATATAAGTATTCAAGGAAATATTTCATTTTTGTGATAAAATAATTACTCTGTAGATTTCCGTATAAGTGATATAGACGCGTCATTCAATTACGCGGTAAAATTCGATATGCGGTCTTCACTTTATATTCAATAGCAATTTTTACACCGGAAACTTTTATATTTTGTGATTATCTATCTTATCTTTTTCTTTATTTAAAGTTGAAAAAAATATATATACTACGGCTTTACAAAAATGATAACAGTAATTGCTTGAAAATGGGTGAATAAAGCTAGTAGTAGCGTTATGTTACGTTTTATTATGTTATTATAATTACAATATTGAACTCGACAATTTTTTTCTTAAACTACAATTAAGTAAACTGCAATGTTCAGTATAAAGTAAACGTTCTAATAACGTTCTAAACGATTAATGATTACGCATTAGTAAATAAATATTTTTAAATGTATTAAAATATATATATCTTTTAACAAAATAAAAACGACTTCTTCAATTTTAGCAGCATCCCATAATCAGAACCTAACCAAACTAGCCAATAAAAAAAGAATCATCGAACTGGTTTGGCGGTTTTTTGGGTTATTCGTCCATTTGTCGCGCACATATCTAATGCAAATTTAAGACTTATGTGTATGATTTTGTTGGATACCTTTGTTAGAAATAGACTAATTAAATTAAAGATTAAAAAGAATCACCGAAATCGGTTGACGCAGTCAAAAGTTTTGAAGTGAAAAACATAAAAGAAATACCGTCGAATTGATAACCTCCTTCTTTAAAATATATTCAAAACATAAGTATAACACAAGCGGTCGCGGCGCAGGAGCACAAGAGTGCGAATGTAAATGTTACGGTTGTGGGTCCGAATCCCACTTAGTGGAATACATCCATAAAAAGTCCATGAAAATACGCTGTGTGTTCCCAGCTTAGAATAGTATCGCCCTGGTACTGGTGGTGTCGTAAGAGGCGACTAAAGTACGAGTGGGAGAGTCACGCCGCCAGCAATGGCAACACGCATGGGCAGACTCGACCGGATCATTACCACCCTCGGCACTTAAAACCGGCGTGACGTAGTGGCTTTATGTCACTGCGTTTTGCATTAGGTAATGCCGGGTTCTGGCGCCCAACCACCTCAAAAGCTGGCAACGCACCAGTAGCTCCTTTGGTGTTACGCGGGGTCGTGGGCGGCGGTGATCACTTACCATGAGGTAACCCGTATGCTCGTTTGCTGTCTTTACCCATAGAAAATTAATATATATTTTTAATATTTTATTGATTTACATAATTATTTAACATTTTCATTTCTTGTCATGGAACCGACCATTCGGCGGAGAGTCGGAAATGCGTAAATGGACTGTCGTAACTAAAACGTATTATTATGTCGTTAAATTATATAAAAGACAAGGCCTAACACAAGGCCTTACATAAATAAACCTAATTAATTTAGAAAACGAAACAAGTGTAGATAGCAGTAATTAATGTAAACTCCTTTAACGAAAGAGCACGTCGCGCTTACACCAAAAAGTTTTGTACCATTCACGAGCGTGAGTAACACACTGCCCTAATTGAATTAAAGTCGTAAATCATAATACAATACTATCCACACATTACATTGATATTAATTTTACTAGTTTACCATCGTTAAAACCGTCGTGGCGCAGCGGCACAAGAGTGTGACTGTAACGCGATGGTTGTGGATTCGATCCTCACTAGAGGATGTGAATTATGTGAACTATACGAGCTATTTACGTTTATACTTCCATTTCTTCGCTTTAGTGTCGAGGCCAAGCGTGGCGTTGAGTTCTGAGAACGTTCTGGCGGAAAGTAGGGAACGGAGTGTCTAAACACTAGGTTCCATCTACCTACCCTGATAAGACAGTAGTTCTTGAGATTAGCGTGTTTAACCATTCAATATTTTTAGTTTTATAACAGATGTATGTGTAATAAATAAGATTTTAACCAGGTTAATGCTGTTAGCTCTATTAGCTTTTACAGCGACACCGGTTGGGATATTTATTGGATAAGAAACTTAAAACTATGTGAACTCATACATACTCCCAATTTTGTTGTATTTGGCAACATGGTTAGTTTGCTTTTTGTTAGCGTACTCACAGCTTATACAGCATGGGGCCGTAGATTGTTATTCCATAAGGTTATTAATTACTTAACATTTTTAGAATCATACTTCAAAGGATCATATAAAATGTATCTTAATAGCCAGTAGACAAATATATATATATACAAATATTGATGTAGTATGCTGTACACATATTGTTGGTCTGCCATAATGATTTTAAGACGCATAAAATAGGAGGAAACCGTCGTGAGGTCGATCTGACTCACATTTAATTTATTCTTCCGAAACTTCCTGTCTGCCTTTTTATATCCACAACTAAGCCTTAGCCAAGAATCGCATGTAAATTATAAAAACAATAAAAATGAAATATCAAATAAGAAATCACCTTAAATTTCGCAACAAAGAAAGAAAATCGTTTTGCATTTTGTATTGTAATCTGAAAAAAAACACGTATTGTGACTTTTCCCCTAGCTAATGGAGTGGCCTCAAGGAAAGGACGCCTTTTTGTCAACCGACAATATCACAAATAGTGGTACACCACGCACGGCCCGGCGATATATCAACCGTATATAGCTAGTATGTCGGCACATGTGTTGATATTTTACCCCAAGTTTCCTATATTTCTTATGAGCATCCTCTTTTTTTTTTATGGTAAAAGCATGGCAAACGAGCGTACGGGTCACCTGATAGTAAGTGATCACCGCCGCCCACGACACCGCGTAACACCAGAGGAGCTACTGGTGCGTTGCCAGCTTTTGGGGT
>DWGR01002207.1:0-14160 GCA_018247715.1 Heliconius burneyi
GCGCGGGGGGGGGGGGGGGGGGGAAGCTTCTGAGTGAAGCGCATAAAATAATTTGTGTTGCAGCTTCGCCCGCAATTTCTTACTTTGTTTTATTGTTAGTACTTGTTTACTTATGTATACTGTATGAAGTGGCTTTGTTATATTGTAAAACTAGTAAACGCTATCGTCTTAAAAATTAATAGTTTTATATGTAACTAGCGGCCCACATGCGGCTTCGCCCGCTTAAATTTATTGTCATAACGTAACTATATTTTTACATAAGTTGTAGCCTATATGTTATTCTCATACATCAGCTATATTCTTGTGTAGTTTCATCCAAATCTGTTCAGCAGTATAAGCGTGAAAGTAGAACAAGTATTAATTCTTACAAGCACTCACATAATATTATTAAAATTCTACATTGTATGTAAAATAATTTTTCCCGAAGTTCCGAAATTTTTACACCCTTCATGATTACATATAGGCTTTAGCATGAAAATAACTCTTTTAATAAATAGACCTCGTGACTTCGTCGTCGTGCGATACAGTATGAAGCTATACGTACGTAGTATCAACGATCACTTCCTATTCCATATGTGTGAATTTCGGAAAAAGATCCAAGTGGAAAAGAAAAAAAATAGAGTTTATTTTATTTTTAATATTATTCTATATTTAGCACCAATAGTAAGGGCTATACTTAAAATGAAATAAAAAATAGCTTCATACTATATCCTGCATGTACCAGGGTATAAAAATTAGTGTTAAAATACTCTAATTCTCAAATTTCCGACCAATTTTCGAAACAAGTAGAGAGGTGAAAGTCAAGGTTCTGCTTGTCTAGTTACCACGGACGAAATGAAGAAGTTCATTCCCGAATGAAAATCGACCTAATGCTCAAAAACTCAATTTCTATTTCTATTTTTTCTTTTTAGTACTACGAGTAAAACGTTTTAAAATTGTAAAATAATATTGTTTTATTGCTTATCACTGAACAATCCAATTAACAACAATATTTACCAGAAATATAGATAAAACAAACAATATTAAATAACACTTCGCAATAACGATAAAATATGATAAAAGTTTCCCTTACTTATTTGTAAGCAAAATTAAGCGGTCAACGAAAACAAGTTGCGAAATAATATTGCGGTGAAATGAGATTTGTTTTATCAGATTCTATACAAAAACATTCCTTTCAAAAACACGTTCTAGCACGTTCTCAACAAACAAGAGATATAAGCGGCCGAAAATTGCTTCTTTTTATTACTAGGGTAACAGGGATTCGGCGGAGTTGGTTTTTATTAGGAAATCTTCGCGCTTGCGTCATTTAAATAATATATCGATAATCGCGTTCTCGCTTTCTGATATCAGACCGAGGTTTAAGGTCTCTTGCTATTTGTTGAAATTTTATATCATAGTTACAAATTTTATGTAATGAAAAAGAAATAAGAGTGTATAATTTTATTTGTATTTTGATGATAATTATGAATGATCAACTGGCTCGTTCGGAACCAACACTAAACATTAAGGGAAGTTGGCCAAAATACAACATAAGTTAAGTCCGTCACCGTGTTTTGACATCAACGTGCACAAGAACACAGATAACAGATACAGATTTAAAAAACACCATTGTTTTGGTTTCTGTTACATTCATAAATGCCTCCAATAACATTTTTCAAATTACCCTTAATCTTTAGTGTTGGATCCGAATGTACCAGTTGATCATTCATATTTAATGATCATTTTATTTAAATGTGTTCATAAAAATATGTCATTATTGATAATATTGGTACGAAGAAAGTGTTTTATTCAATTAGCTGAAATTTTAGCTTTCAATAAAATTATTATCTTGAAAATGATATTGTCACAACAATATGACTACAGACGTATTTCAGATTAGTAAGTAAATATTGGTGTAGTTCAAGCGGGCGAAGCCGCGAGCGTGTCGCTAGAATAAAACTGTAAGACTACATAAAGCAAATATTAACATTTACAAATGCTTATATTCTAATATTTATCATAATTATTTATGAGAATACAATAAATTCGTGAGGCCGTCGTGGCGCAACGGCACAATAGTGTGACTGTAAAGAGACGGTTGTGAGTTCGATCCCCACTCGAGGAAGTGAAATATGTATTTACGTTTATATTTCCATTTCTTCGCTCTGGTGCCGAGGTAAAGCGCGGCGTTGAATTCTGCCACTCAACACGCATGTCTCCATAATTCGGCAGGAAGTGAGGGACGGAGTGTCTTAACACTAGGTTCCCTCTACCTACCCTGCTGTGTGCGGGATACAGCGTGAAGCTAAATAAATAGATAAATTACAATATTTTTCATTAATTCAAGTAAGAATAGTACAATTTTGGAGGACTAAATCTTTAGTTAAAACTTATTGGAAGTTTGTAAAAAAGAATCAAATGCCTTGGTTAGTTCAGCGATATCCGGAGGCGTGTAGTCAGCGTATATGGGATTAGCGCCAAGCTCCCGGCGCATTGCCTCACTGTTTATGGTTATGACACTGCGCTCTGACAACTTAGAACGCCTACTTTATATGTGTTATTATTATATACGCTCTCGCTCACATTTATATTTTCGGGGATAAATTTAGGGTTATCTGTATATGATATAAAATATTGAGACCTTTCGTGGTGCAGGGGTAGAAGGGTGTAACAGCAAGCGCGGTAGGTTTTTTCATTTTATCGCTCTGGTAACGAATCAAAATACGACGTTTAGTTCTGCCACTCAACACACAATGCCTCCAGAATTCTGCAGAAAGTGGGGAACGGAGTGTCTTAACACTGAGTTCCCTCTGCCTCTGTGGGATACATGCTAATGTGAAGCTAATTTATTTATCTATTTTTTTACATATATTAATTTCAGATGTATAATTTCACCTCACTTAAGGTTCAATTATCCTAGTTAGAATTTTAGTATTTTTGTTCTTGTGTAAGCCATATCAGTTTTTTAATAAAGAAGAATATGCTAGATACACATGAATAAATATCCAGTTATTCTTTTACTACCATTTTTATTACCTTATAGCGTAGAAATAATCCTTCCCAGAAAATACAAATACAAAAATAAAATCTTAAATAAAAGTTTATATAAAATAGAATACTCCATTCTATAAAGCGCTTTCTATATTCATAAAGCAAGACATGATGAGGAAGATGTTGGATTTTCAACATTCCTTTTCTATTCTGTGTTTCATCCGTTAACTTGAGTGTTTGAATATATTTGCGTTATGAATGAATTTGCAGTTTTCTACCGTAACCCCGCCGTGCATGAGTTGAGGAAGATTTACATCTACATTCATTTTAACTGTAAAGGAGAATGTTTTAATTTACTAAAGTTGTAGCTGTCAATTTCTCTATATTATTATTTCTGTCTCAAATCCTATTTTAAAATTTCCTTTAAGTATATAGATGTACTTAAACTAAATAACTAACTTAACTGTAAACTAACTAACTAACTTAACTGTAAATCAAAATATATATTTTTATATAAGGGTAAATAATAAATAGTTCAATTATAATTATTGTGTGGTTATTTAATATTATAGTTGCGTTTAATATTATGAGGCCGTCATGACACAGCGGCATAAGGGTGTGACTTCTTACGCTGCAAAATCGACTGGTTGTGGGTTCGATACCCACTCGAAGAAATGAAATATTTATTTATGTTTATATTTCCATTTTCTTCGCTCTGGTGACGAGGCACAGCGCGGCATTGAGTTATGCCACTCAACACGCAATGCCTCCAAAATTCGGCAGAAAGTGGGGAACGGAGTGTCTTAACACTAGGTTCCCTCCTTTTTTTTATGGAAAAAGCATGGCAAACGAGCGTACGGGTCACCTGGTAATAAGTGATCACCGCCGCCCACGACACCGCGTAACACCAGAGGAGCTATTGGTGCGTTGCCAGCTTTTGAGGTGGTTTGGCGCCGGAGCCCATTACCTAATGCGAAACACAGTGGCATAAAACCATTACTTCACGCCGGTTTTAAATGTCGGGGGTGGTAATGATCCGGTCGAGTCTGCCCATGCGTGTCGCCATTGCTTGCGACGTGACTCTCCCACTCGTACTTTAGTGGCCTCTTACGACACCACCAGTATCAGGGTGATCCTATTCTAAGCCGGGAACACTCTGTCTACCCTGCTGTGTGCGGGATACAGCGTGAAGCTTGAAAAAATATAAAGGTAAGTTACTTCACCTGCATATACATTTACTCATATTTCTGAGTCCTGTAGCTAAATTTAATGATCAATGGATACTTGTTTTTAGAAAATAAAATATAGTAAGCCCAGCTTAGTACATAAGAAATATCAATACATAATTATATATATAGATCCTGGACATACTGAACAAGCCATACAATTAATTACATGTAATTTCCTTGCCCATCGAAGCCAGCAAGTATATAATGTACCACTTAAGTAATTCACGCTCGTGTGCCGAAACTAGGTTCGATGTAATTTGTGCGCCCGAAGGTGACTTTTGTACGGAATTAATGACGCGAAATCTAATGTTACCTAAATTCGGCATTTTCCTTTGGGAGGTGATCCCAGAGTTGCCGGCGGCGATTAGGGAGTAAGGCGAAAGTTTCGTAAAGTCGTACATGTTATGAATATTCCATTAATTAACAAGTCGATATTACCGTAACTTCAATAATTTTCTCGGAAATTATTATTATTTCTTTAATTTTGTACGTCTACGAAAAAATATATTTTTTACCAATTCCAATTATTTTTTTTATTTTAAAGCAAAACCTACTCAAGTACATATTGTCGTACTATATTTCGAGCTAGATGTGGAGTTTCAATTTATAACTTGTACGGTCTTCCTAAACTAGTTATATTTTTTACTGTATTTCTTTCTAAATTAAACAAAATAGTGTGTTTTTTATCTTTCACTGTTTGAATGACATAAGATAAACTATTAATACATCTTCTACGTCATTTCTAGATATTTTATCTGTCTGTATCTTTCACACGTTTCTAGTAAAAATAGTGAGCAGAGGAATCTTTGTCTTTCAATGTGGAAAAACACTAGAAATGTAAAAAATATATATTGTTATTCGAGTTTCAATATATAAAATTTGTACTATGGTATTACATTTCAACAAGCAGCGAAAGACCTTAAACCTCGGTCTGATACCGGAAAGCGAGAACGCGATTATCGATATATTATTTAAATGACGCAAGCGCGGAGATTCTGTAATAAAAACAAACTTCGCTGAATCCCTGTTACCCTAGTAATAAAAAGAAGCAATTTTCGACCGCTTATATCTCTTGTTTGTTGAGAACGTGCTAGAACGTGTTTTTGAGAGGAAAGTTTTTGTATAGAATCTAATGAAACAAATCTCATTTCACCGTTATATTATTTCGCAACTTGTTTTCGTTGACCATTTAATTTTGCTTACAAATAAGTTAGGGAAACTTTTATCATATTTTATCGTTATTGCGAAGTGTTGTTTAATATTGTTTTATCTATATTTCTGTTGAATATTGTTGTTAATTGGATTGTTCAGTGATAAGCAATAAAACAATATTGCTTAACAATTTTATAATGTTTTACTCGTAATTCTAAAAATTAAGGAATCGATTAAGTTTTAGAGTATAAGGTCGATTTTTACACGGGAATGAACTTTATCGAGTCTCACAAATTGAGCGAAAGTGGGGAATCGTATGATTTAACATTGGGTAGGAGACCTCGGACCTTTGAAAACTCAGTATCAAAGATACTGGAGGGAGGTCGAATAAAAAGCATGAGGACCCCCTGAAGGGGAAAATTTGACACATTGAAATGTATGAGGAGGTAGATGACAGTGGATGAGGCGAAAGAGGTATGTAGAGACAGTAGCGTTTGGCGCTCCGTTCTCTCTGACTACGCCGCTAGGGATAAGGCGTAAAGCTTTTTATTTATGTATGATATATAAAGCTCATGTGAATATAGACAATAAATTATATATTAGTAGTAGTCAGTATATGCAACAGACAATAATATATTATGCTAGAAAAATCAATCAATCAATGTGTCATAAAATACGAGTGGAATAATACGAAACACTCTTTCATTCCATTCAAATGTTGCGATTATAACAATTTATCTTGTTTCTTTGTAGTGTTATAGGAAATAATGTATATATTGGCGTCTGGTCTTCATGTGAGACTTTTTAGGGTTCCGTACTTTAAAAGAAAAAAAAACGGAACTTTTATAGGATGATTTTATTGTCCGTTTGTCTGTATATCTACCTGTCCTCTAAAACTATTTATTTCAAAATTACGTGGAGGTATCGAGCTAAATTTAAAATCAACTATCCAGGTCCCTTGACGCACAAAAAAATAAAGCTTCAAAGTCAACGCAATCAAAAAATAGTATCGTGACTTGACTCGTGTTAACATGTCAGAAGAAAAGTATTTTTACCGCATAGTTTCAGCACTGACACCGATTTTAAATACTTAAACATCGTCTTAGATTTACACCTTCCGGGAGGCAGACTAACGACGTACTGACTCAATCCGTAATTCCGTAATTTCTGACATCCGACGCGTGCGCCGGGAAACGGCACCAGGGTGATTAACCCTATCGCCGTGGGTGTCTAACCGGCACCCATTGCTATGGGTGCGTCTTTGGAGGGGCATATAGCCCAATGAGGACATTGCGCCCGCTTTGCAGAAGCGCAGAGGGAGGGGATTGATTCAGGGGGGATTGGAGTGAGCTATGAGCCACCTGGGCGGTCAAGCTCAGCCGGGTGAGACCTACGGTTGCCCGAGGGAGGCCCAGCTTAAGCGACCAGCGGCCGAGGTGGCAGCTCAGGAGTTAGGATCGGGACTGGAATCAGGGCAAGGGAGAAGTTCCCTCGGAAGACATCGCACGTCGGGGGGCCGCGTGTGTCACGGCGCGATGCTACGTAGGTGCAGGTGGTCTGAGACATCGGCGCGGCCGAACGCGGTAGCGGCGAGCCGGCCGATGTGATCGTCCAGGCTCTCTATTTTAAAGTCTCGCTGAAAGATGGAGTTTCGGACGAACTAGAGAGCCTGGGTGACGCGCCTGAGGGCGACATTTTGGACCACCTGCAGGATGTTGCGTTGGTTAGCGCTTGCCAGTGCATACCACGCCGGGGTGGCGTAGGTAAGATGCGGCCTGACGTACGTCTTATAGAGGGACAGCTTCAGCTTCAAGGGAAAACGGGACCGGAAAATAGGACACAGTAAGTACAGCGCAAACTTGGCTGCGGTTGCGGCCCTCTTGATATGCTCTGTCATCGAGAGCCTCTTATCCATCACGACACCGAGGTAGGTCGCGGAGGGCTTCCATGGGATCTGCTGACCCTGCAGACTCAACTGAGGAGGCAGTCTCCTGCGGCACGCAGATGATACGGCCTGGGTCTTGGCTACATTGAGCGTGAGCCTCCATTACGCGAGCCAGTTCGGCAGCAGATCGAGTGCTCGCTGGAGCTTGGTGGCGGCGTGGATGGGATTGAGGCTCTTCGTCAACAGGGCAATGTCGTCAGCGTAGAGGGCGAGCATGGTGTCCTGCGCGGCTGGCACGTCTTTCGTGTACCAGGAGTAGAGGGCTGGGGAGAGCATACTCCCCTGTGGTACACCAGCGAGGATCGTGTGGCTGGATGACTGGACTCTCTCCACCCTCACGCAGAACGATCGTCCGCGGAGGAAGGCAGCAATGGTGACTCAATCCATAAAAAACGTCACTTTTTATACCCGTTCCCTCACCTTTTAGAAATAATTATGTGGGTATCATTATTTTATTTTCTGTAAAATACCGTCAAACTGACAATTGTCTTACACTCTCAAGCAGCAAAATTTACAAATTGTGAAATTTCGCAAGACAGGAGAACTTATAATGCAAAGAAAGGGAAATATCTGAAAAATGGAAATATATCTATTTCTTTCAATCATAGAAAATAAAACCAGTACAAACTTATATTTGTAGTTCACTTCATACAAAAAAAATACAAACGCCCACAAATTTAAGATTGTTAACTATTATAAAACACATTCTTTTCGACCAATAAGCCTGTATATATTATAACCTGTATATATTTGTGTATATCATGAGAGAGATACTTTAATATTTTGATAGAAGAGAAATAAGATTAATTTTTAATACTAACGCTACGCATTTTAATTTAAAATATTTCTTGTAATTGAATTATTATATAAGCAATATAAAATTTAATATCTTCCCTTCACAAGTTTAACGTTAATTTAAGGCACTTACCGTTTCATTGAGGTATAATTGCCCTCCTAACATTTAATAAGCGCGATCAAAAAGAGTTAGAAATATATTTTAACAGTGTAACAATTCATAATTTTGCTTTTTTTTTGTAATCAAATCATTTACTAAATTAGAGAGAGGTAAGACGTGGCGCAGGGGCAAAAGAGAATGAGTGTAACCGCGATTGATTGTGGGTTCAATTCCCACTCGAGGAAATAAAATATTTAATACTTTAGTGCGACATTGAGTTCTGTGCCTCCAAAATTTGGCAGAGAGTGGTAAGCGGATTGTCTTAAAATTAGGCCACCACTGCCTACACTGCTAAATACGGATTACACCGTAAATGTAATATATTCTCGTACTTGAGCTCTCGATAAGCAGAAAATTGATTCAAGAGTTATTTGTACGCAACGTAGGTTGCTCGATCAGTTTAATAATGAGAATTCGTGCTTAAAACGAGCAGTGCAATTTACTAAAGGGAATAGAATGAATCTGAACACTCAGCTGATGGAGAAATGACTAACTTAACGGTCTTTTTTGTTTTGTAACAATGGCATAATTAAAAATTCCTTCTGCAGTGACCCTATATTATTTGCATAGTGTAAAAAGTTTAACAAATAGACTATAAATTTAAAAATAGGTTTCTTTTATTATTTGCTACTTTCTCTATATTATTTTTATAACAAAACGCTTTCAGACGCTAGATAGTAATTATATATAATAGATTTATATTTTCCGATTTTTATTTAAATAAAATATCTAATTATGTGAAATAAGGCAAATCTATTGAAAATATTAAGCTATTAAGACGTTAGATACCTCATACATATTATACAACATTAAAGTTGTAGGTTTGAATGAACTTCAAAAAATAATTGAAAAACAAAATAAGCATTCTTGCTAGGACTAATTGCAGCTCTGGCACCTGCAATTAGCGGGCGGAAAATAAAGAACTGTAAGACTTTTTTGCCGGCCCGATAATGTGTGAAAAAGAAAAAATCTTTTTTTTTAGTTAATACTGAATCCCGTATATAGCAGGTTAAGCAGATAAAACCTAGTGTTAACACTCTTCATTCCCAATGTCTCAATAAATTTTCGAGACATAGCGTGTCGAGTGGCGGAACTCAACACCGCGCTTTACCATGTTACCACATAGGAAAATAATAATTAATTCTTTTGCATGAGTGGGAATCGAATCCGTAACCGTTTATACACAACATTTATATTTTCTATTCGAATTAATTACAGTAAAAAGTAAAGTGTAAGAAAAAGAAATTGAATATTATTAAAAGTGCAAATTTCAAAGAAATTAAGAAATATAAAAATTTAATCAGCTTCACGTTGTATCCCGCACACAGTAGGGTAGGTGGGAGGAACCTAGTGTTAAGACACTCCGTTCCCTACCTTCTGCCGTATTCTGGAGGCATTGCGTGTTGAATGGCAGAACTCAAAGCCGCGCTTTTCCCTCGACGCCAGAGCGAAGAAATGAAAATATACATTTAAATAAATATTTCATCTTCTCGAGTGGAAATCGAACTCACAACCAGTCGGTTTTTCAGTCACACCTTGTGCCCCTGGCCACGACTGGCCTCTAAGGGATTTACTAATCAATTAATACCGATGACGGAGCAGTGCTCTATATGCTTGCTATTAGGCTAATGGACCGATGAACTTGCCTACCGCCTGTCTATCAATATACTTCATCGTCACGTTTGAAAAATGGTACAGTCAATCTGGGTAACTTTGATTCTTCTGGTGACATTGACAGCGGGACCTCAAACTGTATGTTTATTTTAATTAGTACATCACACAGAACACTAAGACACTTCGGTCCCATTTTCTGCCGAATTCTAGCAGGTATTACGTGGCAGATCTCTACCTCCCTATTTAGTTTTAAATAACTTTATAATTTATTGATTTGATTTAAATAGATTTTTTATAACTTCCTACTAATAAAAACGTTTTTACTAATTGTGCTACAATGACATTTGCACGCTTTGTTTTAATAAATTATTTTTTAACAAAAAGAAAAACTGACTTCTAACAATGAACTTAAAAGTAACATAATAATTTCACAATGATTTTATAATTTTGAAGTCGTGGAAATCCGATGACGGACTATTGAAAGCTTATGGAAAACTGTATAGAACTTAAATATTCAAAACATAAAATACAAAGTATAGAAATACATATACTGAAATAGCCTCTATGAGGAATAACAGAACCTATTCACTAAAATTGGGCATTTTACGCCCCACTTCATATGTTTTAAGTGTTATTGAAATGGGTTCGGTCACTTTACCAAGTTTGGTACCATTTCAATATATTGTTTAAACTGTAATTACATATAGGCCTGCCTATATTACAAATTCGAGGGCAGTCGCGCCGCAGGGACATAAGCGTGCGACTGTAAACAAGACAGGTTGTGTGTTCGATTCCTACCCAACGAAATGAAATATTTAATGTGTTATTTCGTCGCTCTGTTAATGGACCAAGGCGCGGCGTTAAGTTCCGTCACACAACATACAATTTCTTAATGGGAACGAAATGTCTTAATATTAAGTCCCCAGGTCCCCTCTACCAGTAGGTAGAGTACTACTGTGTGAATGATACAGTGTGAATCGGTTGATATAAAATCTAGTTCTGAGAGCAAAGGCATAACCTTAATTGGAGTAAACTGTGAGAAACACTCCTAGGGAGAGATAGGCGTTAATCGTATCTACACTTAGCTTAATATGGCTGGATAAGAAAAATTATATATTCTAAAGTTATACTTTTACTAATTTTACAAATTTCAATATATACTTTTATAGAAAATGATTAAGTAGCGTCCCAATTTAGTAGGAAAAAGAAAGTAAAATATATAAATTATATTTCTTATATTGAAATACAAAAATAAAACAAAAATTATAAACACTATTTTCATACACAAACCCCTATTTTCAGCATTAGTAGTCCCTTACCGAACTCAGTATCCTACTTTGTATAATAAGGTGATCTAATTAAATCAATCTATATTCAGTAGCAATTACGTTTCAATACGTCCGATGAAAACATAAACGTTACTTGGAACGTGAAATAGGCTATTAGCACACGGCTGGTAGTTTACAGTAATAACGTTGTCGATAACAAATCATAATTAATATATTAGTTCATTTATTAATAAATTGTCATATTTAAAATATTTTGTGGCTTTTTTAGATTTACATTGCATCCCTGCCATAGCATGCTTATGACAGGACTAAGACACTTCCGTTCCCCACTTTCCGCCGAATTGTCGAGGCATTGCGTGTTGAGTGGCGGAACTCAACGCCAAAGTTTGCCCCGACACCACAACGATGAAAATAAAGTATAAATTTAAATAAATATTTCATTTTCTCGAGTGGGGATCGAACCCACTGCCAGTCGCGTTGACAGTCACACGCTTGCACCCCTTCGCCACGACTGGCCTTAATTTGATATTTATGTTAAGTTTAATTCCAAACTAAAAGTAATATAGTTAACGCAAATGCTTATTCGATCTCGCCTGTTGTCCTCAGTCAATCCCCTGTGCACAACGTAAACATATTATGCAAATTGTAGTTAATCTATAAGCTGTATACACAACAAAGTCTTAACTAGATCAAAATAACACATTTGTTACTGTACATAGTTAAGAGTATATCCAAACCGAGAACATACAAAGTATATCATGACTGTGGATTTTAAATCACTTTGATTTTGACTGCAATATAAGTTTGAAAAGGTTGAAAAGGAAAGGTAGGTTTGGAAAGGTTGGAGCTAATTTGATATAATTTTTATTTATATAAAAAAAACTATAGTTTTATATTACGTATCTTATATAATCTACCAGAGTTAAAATGAAATCACCGTTCGAAGCAGACAGAGACTACTTTCATAGCAAAAAAAAGAGATTGAAGAGATTGAAACAGGGCATGAAAGTGGTCCCGACATAGATCAAATAATGTACAACGTGTCTGTACAACTAAGATACAAAAATAATATATGTCTGTTTATCTGAGTTTATGTTTAGAAGATATGAACACATGATTTTTATAGGACTTTCTTTAAAAATAGAACATTCAATGAGGGATTGTGGAGTGTCACAGGCTACTTTTCATTCTGGGGTTTTTCGCGGTTACGGTTACCCCTGTTATAGTGCGCCAAAAGTAGTCTAGTGTTTCTAGGTAAATATATAATAGCTTAACATTTTTCTTTTAAATACCTCTAAATACCGCAATTCTTGCGATTAAATGAACTACTAAAATAATCAAACAATTTTCCGTAAATGCACTTAAATAATATTAAATAAACATACGTGTAGATAAAGCGGGCGAAACCACACGGGGCCACTAGTGTATAATAAATGAGACAGGTATAAAATTGTTAAAGTAAATTTAATACAGTTATTCTACGAACATGGAATAAAGTTTTAAAATAAACGCAGTATTTAAAGTTAACGTACAAAGTTATGAACTATCAGAATTTTCGTTCTCTTTATGAATTCTGGATCACATTTTGGATACGTTTAAATTGAGAAAGTTGCCAACTCTCGCATGCACGCTTCTACTTAAGCGCTCCTTTTCTTAAATAGATATTAAAGTTTGCAGACATATAATATTGTTATTTGTTTCAACTGAAATTAAATTCGTAACTCAAACGTGAGACAATCTTAGACCAGGTAAAAAAATACAAATCACAGTCACACGATAGTGTCGCTGCATCAGAGCACAGTATATAAGAGCAAAATAAATAAATATAAGATTTATATATCATAAGAGATGATCTCTTTTTGGTAGACGTTTTATAAAATATCCACATTGGTTATATTTCTCAACGACGACCGTAAAGGGGGGCGCAGTCTCAGTTGGATTAAGGCTTTGAGATTAGGATTTCAGGTCAGCAAGTCATTTACAAATCCGAAAGCGATTTAAGTTACAATTGTACTATAAAAACGTGAAGCCAAGTAAAATATTTTGTGAAGCCAAGTAAAATATAATATTTAAAATATTTAATAAAACATCAAAATGTTTAAGAATAATATTTTATCTTATACGTAGTTCTGTAGTTACGAGTTTAAATATCCCTTAGTTAAATGTTAATATATGATATATGAAAATGTTTAAAATCATTGTAGGAACGATTTGTAAATTGTTATAATAAGTGAAATAAAACAATATTTTATTTTTAATATGGGTACATTAATTGGAGTTTTGTTTTGTTTTGACACCTGCCACCTTGTGTGGCAGTAAGAAGTAGTTTTTTTATTTTTATGGTAAATACACAATCACATCAGTTACACAGGTCTACAGGTACATACCAAGAGGGAGAAAAGAGTTTATTTTGAAAAATATGTGTGTATTCGGTAGAGATTTAAATTCACAACAATAAAGCCACAGAGGTGTCACAACGGCGTAAGGTAGTACAGTGAATGTAAATGATAAACGCTAAGACACAATCAAGTTCTTAAAGAATAATTGAACAGTGGGTCAGGGAGTATCGAATCACGTCATTCTTAGTTTGGAGGTACGGTAATGTATCCGAATTCTTAAAGAGGGCTCCTCCTCAGAATGGGCATTTACCATCCAAGGGAAATGGAGTTTTAGTGTAATTTGTCTTGTAAGTCATTCGATCGGCTTGCTTCAAATAAGCTCTTAAACGTTTTACTGACGTAATGTTCCAACTGGTAAAGCCTACACTAAAAAGAAACTGAAATCTTACGATGCTTAAGAACCTTATATTCGTACGTAAATATATGTAAAACGTATGTAGGGATGGGCCACATCTTTCCCTTCTTTATTAATATAATAAAGTTATATTTCTGACCTATTTAAACGTAAATTTCTTCAAAAAGTCACTTAAAATAACTTTTAAGAACGCAATCTCGTTACTTATCTTTTCAATTTCAGCTAAAAAGTTCGTGTAGAGGAAATATATGC
>DWGR01002208.1:0-14159 GCA_018247715.1 Heliconius burneyi
TGAGGCCGAACCTGGGCCCTATATAGGGCCAAACGGTGTTTTGGCGTAAAGTACCGTCTCGCTCTGTTGATGACCCCCAGTTTCTTCGAGGCCAACTTGGCCTTGCTTTCCAGGTGATCGCGATACTAGCAGTGTTCTTAGATAGGTGACATTAAAAAATATCATGGCGGCTGTGGGATTTTACTTAGTGATAAGAAAATTGGTTTCGAATACCACAATATGGGTATTGAATTCAAGAGCTCAATGCGAGGATTTCTAAAAGGTATATCATGATTATTATTACTATAATTAATCCTAATTAAAAGTGAGTTTTACGCAGTCGGGGTTTTTGTTTTTTCAAATATCTTTTCCTTATTTGTATGTATTACTAGCTACCCAAGTGCGACTTTGCCCGCTTAAACTTATTGTTAGCCAAATTATACAAAATCTTTACATAAATGGTAGCCTATGTGTTCTTATATTTATTGTAAATTATATTTAAAGAAACAACTGTTGAGTTTTTTAACTGCTCTTCTTAGCAGAACTGTCTTCCGAGCCGGTGATAGCTTCTGATCGACACTACTGATATTTCTATGTAACTTGACGATTCAAACGTCTTTGTAATCAACTAATTGATTAAAGTATATTTTGTTTGTAATCGATTCCGCTGTGAAAGCTACTGTAAAATTTCATCAAAATTAGTTCAGTAGATTTTGCGTGTAAGAAGAACAAACACCCATCCTCACAAACTGTCACATTAATAATATTAGTGGATTTAAAAATATAGCCAGTCCATGTTTTATAACATTGCTATTACTAAAGCATAATTTATTATTTAATTTATTTTTAAATTTAATTGCAATTAAGTAATACAAATTAATATGTTTAATAGCACTTATATAAAATAAACTTTAATTTAGCTCGAACAAACGATATTCAAATATGTAGGCATTAGCACTCGAACAGGTAATGCTGTACATACTAACGTTAATGTACATTTATGTCCTGTTGCTGTTCAGCTCGCTTCGTTTACTCTGTGGTCTGAGTTAGGGATTGCTTTTAACGAAGTTTGGTTGCGTCGAAATGATTTATTGCGGTTTAATTGTATAAAATTGAGGCGTGGCGCAGTGGCAGCGTGTCATTGCGAACGTGACTATTATGAGTTCAATTTCAAATAGACGGAATGAGCTACATTCATGTTCTCGCTTTGCGAGGCTTTCAATTCCGCCCAACAATGTTCAAGATATTAGGTGGAAAGTTATTTGCGGGAAACAGCGTGAATTAAAAAAAAAAGTTAGAAATTTGAGTAGGCAGAGGGAACCTAGAGGAACCTTCCGGACGCATTGCTTGTTGAGTGGCAGAATTCAACGCCACACTTTGCCTCGACGCCAGAGCGACGAAATGGAAATGTAAACGTTAATAAATATTACACTTCCTCAAATGAATCACATCGAACCCACAACCGTCGCGTTACAGTCACACCCTTGTGCTGCCGCGCCGCGACGGACTCAAAATTTGTTTTTCTTCTTTTATTATGATGATTTAAAACAAATATCGTGATCTTGACTATTAACTAGAAATCTGTAGCCATATATTTAATTTTACGCATCCGGTGCATATTGAAATAACCTAATGCTAAGATTCTGTATTGTCCATTTGTCATTCATTTTGCTAGCATCAGTGGTGGTAAACACTTCGCTCTTTTATAACCAGACGGAAAGTCTCTTTTTAGGGTTCCGTATTCAAAAGGAGGAGTTATAGGATCTCAATTTCGTCCAAATAGTCCTCCTATCAAAACCATTTTATCTCAAAGTCAGAAGGATATTAACATAATATATTCAAGTCTATGTTCCTTTGGAGTACAGAAATAAATCATCATCCTTGATCAAATCTGCTTCCCGATGTATCCCGCACATAGCGAGGCAGATGGAACCTAGTATTAAAACACTCCGTTTCGCTAAATTCTGGAGGCATTGCTTATTGAGTAGGGAAACTCAATACTGCCCTCGACACCAGAGCGAAGAAAATGAAAATTATAAATTTAAATAAATATTTCACTTCGTCAAGTGGGAATCGCACCCACAACAGCTTACAACCAGTGGCGCTGTGAGCGCAAAAAGATTCTTAATGTAAGGATAGACAGACTGGCAACAAAGACATGCCTGTAAAGGTTCCCCTATTTTGTTTGCAACGGACCCCTAAAAATATGAAAGCAATGCAAATAAATATACAGATATATAGATTTGTCCGTTCGTCCGTCCATTTCATACGTACCGCATTTGATATATGAACGCCACACGGCGCTACGCATATCGCATATCGTGCGGAAACAGAAATGGGACAATGTGTCCGCTCTAACGCGACGAGGTTATATTGTTCGGTGAAATTCTTTTTTTATTTCTTTTTTGAAATTTTTTAACCGAATTTATAGAAAATGTGGTTTGGTTATTTATTAAAACGGATGCAGTGATTTATTAATTTTTGTTTTAAATATTTATTTTTCAGTTGTACAGCTTTTATGGAGCTTTTAACCTGGTTAATGTGGTAAAGTCATGGTAAAAATTAGATATCGTGATATTTATAATGACCCTACCCTCTCTGAGATCTCAATTACGCTTAATTGACAAATTGGTATACACCTAGACATGTCGTAGCGCAGGGATACAAAGTGTGACTGTAAAACCGAGTGGCTGTGGGTTCGATCCTTACTCGAGGAAATGACATTTTTATTTAAATTTATATTTCTTTGCTCTGGTGTCGAGGCCAAGCGCTGCATTGGGTTCCGCCACTCAACTCGCAATGCCTCCAAAATTCGGCGGTAAGTGGGGAAAGGAGCGTCTTAACACTATGTTCCCTCTGTCTACCCTGCTGTATACGGGATACAGCGTGAAGCTGATTTGATTGTTGATACACCTAGACGTATATCTACGTATTTGTGTCGAATTTTTTTTTTATTTTATCTTCACGCTAGATAAGATACACGTAAAATTTTCACTCTCCTGAATCCCTTTCCCGTTAAGAGTCTATAGAAAAATAAATAAACATGTAAATGCTTATTAATCTGTAATAGTAATGTGCTAATTTTCTCCACAGAATCACTACGAACATCTATTAAATATAACACAATGTATTATTAATAATTGAAATACGCTAACGTACGAGTATTATGGTAAATTACTACAGTAACATGAATATTTAACAACCTAATTGTATTTAGTACAACACTAAATGTGAGTTATGTGTGTGTTTGATTTAGATTATTTTGATGGTTATTATGTATGTATATAAGTTAAATTAATAATGTAAGAAGTAATAAAAAAAAACATAGTAAATTCTGTATTATTATTAAAAAAAACGTATAAAATTTCGTGGCGCAGGGCCGCAAATGGTGACGGTAAGCTTTGGTAGCGAGGCGCGGAGTTGAGTTCCGCCACTAACCACGTAATGCTGGTGGAAATCGGCGGAAAATGAGAAACGGAGTGTCTTAACACTAAGTTCCCTCTGCCTACCATTCTGTGTGCGGGTTACAGTGTGACGCCAAAAAAAATCTATGGCGTGACGGTCGTGGGTTCGATTCCTCGGAGGAATTTAAAGTAACTTCATTTGCTCGGTCTGGTAACAAGGTCGACACGCAATATCTCGAAAATTTGGCTGAAAGTCGGGAATGGAGTGAGGCAATGTGGAATACCCTGCTATGTGAGGGATACAGCGTGATGCTAAAAAAGGTTTTCTTAAATTGGGAACGTGAGCAATCCTGCCTACCCTGCTAAATGAGGAAAGCAGCGTGCGTGATGCTGAAAAAAAATCGCTAGGAGCAAATTTCATGAAAGGGTATTTATAAAAAATAATATTTTGTGTCCAGTTTTATTTTTAAATTGGTGCAGCTATTAGTGATTCTCTTTGTACAATGTTCAGCTTGTCATGTAAAAGGTAGAAAAAACGTTTTGTTGGCGATTTACTTGCTTTTCAGAAGAATTCTTTATGACGTGTTCGCAGGAAAACTGTTGTCGTACTTTTTTCTTATAAAAATGAGCGCTCCTTGCTATTACTAGACTATATTTTACAAAAAAAAAAAACATTTTCATGAAAGATATAAAAAATAAAAATATTTCAATTCACTGTGTAATAAATTGGAAATTCAGCTGACATATTTTTTGTAGTTGCATTTTAACTATTTAAAGCGTGAAGGCATGCGTAAGAGGAAAACAAGAGAAAACAAAAATAAAAATTATACATACAGCTTCACGCTCTATCCTGCACAGAGCAGGGTAGGCAGAGGAAGCCTAATTAATGTTAAGGAATATCTTAACTCCTCACTTTCTACTGAATTTTGAAGGCTTTGTAAGCCTTTCTAAATGTCTTCTTTATCTCAAAACGTGTAACATCACACGAAACATCACAAACCAGGTCAAGATCTATCAAAATCCTTTCTTATGTTCAGCTTCAAGATGGTGTCAAATTGACGCATCCGGTGCCTTTGTCGTCCGCCGGAAGTGCACTTACAGCCTGATACCCTAAGAATATCCTTCCGGTTCTTTTCGGCACTTGCCTCGAGTGTTTTAAGATATTTTTAGATTTTCTAAAGAGTCTTTCTAATTTATTCGAGATTATTCTTTGTTTTTAAAGATTAGAAATAAATAGTTAATTGAACGTTAAAATATTTTTTCAGTGTTCCTAGTGAATCTGTATGTTTAAAAATAAAATATAAAATTCATTTCCTTGAACAACCGTCACGTTTATTGACAACCGCATCTTACTTTATTCAAAGCATTCTTTGTAAAAATTAAAGATGTCCAAATCATAGTTCGACAATTTTTATTTAAAGAATAATACAATATCTAATAATTATTGTGTTAAAAATTAAATTCGCTTCACGCTGTATCCCGCACACAACAGTGTAAGCAGAGGGAACCTATTGTTAAGACACTGCGTTTGCCACTTGCTGAAGAATTCTGGAGGCATTGCACCAGAGCGAAGAAATGGATTATAGATGTAAATAAATATTTGACTTCCTCGAGTGGGGATCGAATCCACAACCGTCAAACGGCCAATTGTGTGAATTATCTAAATTTTCAAGTTTATCTTTCCAAATAACTGGGATATTGCGTAAATATTGTCACAATAAAATTTTCGCGTGCATTTTTAAAGTGATAGTAAAATAAGACAAGCACCGTCTTTCCGTTTGTTTTATAAGCTCCTTTGTATCGCCGGCTTCGCGGCGCATATGGCGCGAAAACTGAAAAATTGCTGGACAGATAAATAATGATAACTTGGTGGCATGTTTTACGTAAGACCTTTTTACACGGTCTTGGCGAATGCGCTTACATTTGAAAGATCGTTTTGTCTTCACGCATTTGTCTGTTATATTTTTATTCTATAAGAAGAGAGAATAATAGTTATATTTAAGTAATATTTTTGCATTTTATTTTTTCTTTTTTTTTTATACATTGCCTGTGGAACACCAGGTATTTTATACAATCCTTAATAATTTTATTCAGGGATTCTAGGTAAAGTAACGGATAATATTCATGTTATTAAATATATTACTTGCACACCCCAGATATTTTATAAAATACCAAAATTATATATATTGCCGGTAACATATACATTGCACTCATCAATTATTTTACGAATATTTATTAAATATATTTATGAATTAATTTTCACTTTAAGGGGTGAGTTTCAATATATTATAGTATTGTTAAGAGTTTAAATATCAAATTTTATAAAAATCGGTGGCGATTTAAAGATTTTCCCATATAAACTTTTAACCCCCAGATGGTTAAAATTTTTCAAAAATCCTCCTTATCGGATGTTCATATGTTCATCTGTCTATACCTCAGTCAATGGGAACATCTCCTTTTATATATAGATTATTTATTATTCGTTCTACTTACCTTACTACTCGGGAAAAACGCATGAAGCCGCATATTATAGGGTTAATATAATTGTTTAATACAAACATCACAAAATGTACCTTGAGTGAGTATATTTTTTTTTCAGCCTCACGCTGTATACCAAATAGGCAGGGAAGGTAAAGGTATCCTAGTGTCAAGACACTCCGCTCCCCACTTTCCGGTATGTTGAGCGAAACTCAATATCGAGCTTGGATCGACACCAGAACGAAGAAATGAAAATATTAACACACTCAAGTCGAAATCGAACCCACAACCTGCTTCGCACGCTTGCGCCGTTGCGCCACGACTGGCCTGTCTGGGTATAGTATATTATTCAAAACGTAAAAATTCTTCTTACGCCTGAACGTAAAAAACACGCGAGATATATTTTTCAACGCCACGAGATATGCGAAAGACGCCGCCGATGAATTCCCATTTGAAACGGCACCCGTCTCGGAATCTCAAAGACCTTATCAAATATTTTAAACACTATAATATTTATTCGTACGTGAAATATTATGATTGGTTGCAGATTTATTATAAGTATAAGTATAGATATGGATTGCTTTATGTTTGCAGACAAACTCATGCCTCATACATTCAAATGCTGATAACTTTTTTTAATGAACCGATTTTAATAAAACAAACTTAAGATGTTTAGTTGCGTTAAATTAAATAATTGCTGAAAGGTTGAAGTAAAGCGGTTCAGTACTTTCGAAGATTGGCGTGACCATACATACAGACAGACAAGAAATTGAAAAAAAAAAATTTTTGCTTTCTATTATTCTTTTTAAGCATCCCTCTATTCATTTGAATCAAAAATATTAAATGAACAGACAAAATATTTTTAATGTTTTATTATATACTCATATAGATTACATAGGTTTTTTTTGGGTTTTCTATGGAATTTCTTGGAATTATCAAGTATTTGAGGCCGTCGCGGCGCGTTGGCACAAGAGTGTGCCTGTAACGCGACGGTTATAGGTTCGATCGTGAAGCTGATTTAATTTAATTTAATTATTAATCAAGTAGTTTTAATGTTAGAAGTTAATATTTGAAGCAACAAATAAATCGTTGTGCAAATATTTAATATCAAAAATGTATTTTATTGTTGGAATTATTTATTTTCATCTCACAGATTATAAAATATATTGTACTCAAATATGCATAACATTATTTTACAATAAAATAAACATTAATTAATTGACTAATGATTATTTTATCATTAATTAATTAATTAAGACTAAAAGCCTAAGCATAAATGTTTATATCGTAGTGTAATGCGTGCCCTCGGTCGCTTTTCATTCTTATATTGACAAAGGTGTATCCTATACCTCCTGAGGTAACATTAGCAGAGGCCTTAGAATTGGTTAAGTCGTACATGAGGATTCCCTGTAATATAAGAAGAAATATAATTTTATGGGTAAAGTTACTACTGGCTTTTGCTTGCGGCTTCGCTCGAGTGATAATAGAAATATATCTTAAAGATGATTATTATAGGTAATTATTCAAACCCGGGTTCGATTCTGTTAAGGAAAAATGTACTAGATATCTAATATAAGTTAGCTGTGTTTAGACCAAAACTGAGAACGGAGAAATCTTCTAAAAAACCCTCGTAAAAAAAGATTATATACATTTATTTATAATTAGAAATATTGGTAAACATCGTTGTATTTCAAATTACGCCACTTAGCCACTCGTACGTTGTCGTCCAAACCAAATGCTAAATTTCAGCTCCATCGTTTGGGAATAACTGGCTTAAAATTTAAATACAAGATTTGACCTACATTCTCTAACATATAACAAGTGAAGATTGTAAAATATATGAAAAAAATCAACAAAAAAATAAAATATGACTACTTATGTATCTTCACTTTTTTACCTTTCTAAAAAATTTTTAGTAATAAATTGCCTAGAGTAATACTAATAGCCAATAACCTTTATTTTCTAACCACAGAGAGAAAATGAAAATTAATTACTTATTAAAATTCATATCTTTATTTCTTCGCTCTGTTGTCGAGGCAAAGCGCGGCGTTGAGTTCCGCCACTCAACACGCAATGCCTCCACAATTCGGCAGAAATTGGACGGAGTGTCTTAACACTAGGTTCCTACTGCCTAACGTGCTGTGTGCGGGATACAGCGTGAAGCTGATAATTCCACCTAAGAATCGAATATAATATGTCCTTATATAAGCACAATGATCTTGAATGACGACTTGTTCCTTTTCATTTACAAAGCAACAATTTTATTAGGAAAAAGTCTGTTCTAAGGAGACCGGAGAAATGTATCACTATTATAACTAAATAATATATACTAAAACGAAAAAAATATATTACACGAATAGTTCTTGCATATCCAAGCGTAGGTGGCAGCACATATGTGATATTTTCAACGCGTTTTCTAAACGTATTAGCACTATATTTAGCATCTTTATGGTACACTAGACCTGCAAAAGTGCTGGAACCGAAGAAAGTATGGGTACACTCAACACACACTACGGCTGCGATCAAAACGGACAGACAGACGTAGAATTTCATTTTTAATTTTTACTGAATGCTAAGTGTTTCTACAGCCAGCCTTATATTCTACTTCTTATCATATAGTGACCGTAACAATAATCGCTCTTTGATGACGGTTTTCTATTGTGGTCGTTATCAGAACTGACGCCTAATCAATTTATGTTATTCATGTATACATTAGTCATATTACATTGTAATTAAGATTAAATTGTATATTGAATTCTTTATTATTTGTAATTTTACTTTAGAGGACGTCCTGGTGCAGCGGCACAAGGGTGTGACAGTCGAAGAGGTGAAAATATTTATTTACGTTTATATTTCCATTTTCTTCGCTCTGGTGTCGAGGCAAAAGTGCGCCGTTGAGTTCTGCCACTCAACACGCAATACCTCCAGAACTCGGCAGAAAGTGAGGAACGTAGTGTCTTAACACTAGGTTCCCTCTGTCTACCATGCTATGTGCGGGATACAGCGTGAAGCTAAAAAAAAGTACTTTGTACTTTTAAAAAGAAAGCGATTGCGACGAGGTAGTGGGTTCAAATTTCTTAATGTAACATTGGCATTACGATCGTGTGTATTAAAATCTAGGCTAAACCATCCTACTTAAGTGAAGAGTGAAGATATATCTTTAGATTATTTTTGTAGGCTATCATTATTTACCGTGCAATCATATAATTAATAGCTAAATATGTCTTGAGGCCGTCGTGGCGCAGCGGCGCTAGGTGTGACTGTAACGCGACGGTTGTGGGTTCGATTCCCACTCGAGGAAGTGAAATATTTATTAACGTTTATATTTCTATTTCTTCGGTCTGGTGTCGAGGCAAAGCGCGGCGTTGAGTTATGCAACACAACACGCAATGCCTCCAGAACTCTGCAGAAAGTGGGGAACGGAGTGTCTTAACACTATGTTCTCTCATTTATTAATATAAGTCGTCATGTGGCAATATTATTTTATAGATTATAAATGTTAACAAAAAATGTTTATACAGACAGATAAGTTTAGTTTTGAGTTTAAGTAAGCAAATTGATTAAATAAGTAAATAAATGATAAGCCCATGAGGAGTTTTCAAAGGAAAAAAACGGGTATAAATTGAACTATAGACAACCTACGACCTTAGCACAGCCAAGTAAATAAGTCGCGAAACCAGAAGGGACCAATCATATAAATGTAAAACAGGAAAAGTAATTTAAAAAAAAAGGACAAATGAATAACGCATTATATAAATGTAAATTAAAAACACGTTCGTTACATTTTTACATCAATTTATAATTCAGGGGACTTAAAAGGGTATCCTTCAATGGAAAAATCCTCAAATGGAAAATTCATTCCTACCTGCACACATAACATATACAAATTACCAAAATCAAATCTATCACAAATCTAATGGATAAAAGGAAAATGTATTGAATTAAATTACATAGAAAAAGTAAAGTCGAAATAAACTCTAGTTGAATTATTGTCAGTTCTAATCATATGAATAGATTTTGTTTTTCAATTTTCACGTTCTTTTACAAGCAAAGAGAATCTAGTATCAAGACACTCTGTTATCCACTTTCCGTCCAAATTCAAGACTTGGCGTGCTGAGTGAACTAAATGGAGTTTGGTTGGGAACGCGAGGTTTGGATAGTGTTGGTTATCAAGTGGAATATCAGCTTCACGTATTCCGCACACAGAAAGATAAGTAAAGGGCACCTAGTGTTAAGACTCTCCGTTCACCACTTTCCACAGACTTTGTTGCTGATGAAATTGCTGATGGCTGATAAGCGGAATACCATGTCTCCGAAATATTGTAGTAAATGTTAAATCGATTGTAAGTAGTGTTCACATAAATCTGGGACATGTCGTTCCACTTCGTAAGCAACTCTATCTCAACCTCGCGTCCCCAAACAGAGACCACCGAAGTACCGACAATATCTTCCCAATCTTCCACCAAACTCCAGATAGACCTGCTTTATTTTTTTCCTTCAAAACACCCTATATGCGACATCAAGTTATATTATATATGTCGGCGACATACCAATATTTTGTTTTTTGGTTGTTTTTTTAAAATGATATTAATATTGTTAGAACCCAAAAGTCGTTTAGATTAGTAAGCGGCGGGTCGTTAGTTTGTAATGCAAGTATAGTTAGTTAGTTAGTTAGTAGTAAGTTTTTTTTTTCAACTTTACGCCGTATCCGGTATGTAGCAGGGTAGGCAGAGAGAGCCTAATGTTTGACACTTTGCTCCCCACTTTCCGCCATTGAGTATTAAGTTGCGAAACTCAACGCTGCGCTTTGGCTCAATACTAGAGCGAAGAAATGAAAATATTAAATATTTCATTCCCACTATTGAGGATCGAACCTATGACGTGTGCGTTTACAGTCAAAACATTGGGACCCATGTGAGACGACTGGCCTCTAAGAAAATTAAATAGAAAATTTAAATTAAAAACTACGGGATAAAGAGTCAAAACAAAAATGCTGAAACTAAAAATTCAAATGTCCCAACACGGTATCGCGGCGTTCGCTTTGAAATCTCCACGTCTGGCAAATAAACAAAAAGATGCAAAAAAAATAGAGTTATCTCAATATGTGGTGTGACGCATACTGTGTGGAGTAGCTGGCACCATTTTATTCTATATTTTATTTTATAGAATTTGTTTTGGTCTTTTTTTTGTCAATCTACTTAAGTATTAATATTTTTTAGCTTCACACATAATCCCGTATAGGATGGTAGACAGAGGGAACCTACTGTTAGGATACCTGCTCCTCTTTCTCCCCGAATAAAAGATATTTCTTGTTGGCTGCCAAAATTCAAATCTTAGAAAAAAATTATCTATATATTCATATCGAGTCGTGGTTCCGCCGACATACACCTTAGAGCATATAAACTGCAGGTCAACACATCAAGCTAAATACGCGTATATAAATTAAAACATAGCATGGTAGTAACTCTAGAGTTAGGAAATAGATTAAAAACAAAACAAGCAAGAGCATGCGACTGTTAGCGCGACAGGTTGCGGATTCGATTTCCGATCAAGGAAGTAAAATATTTATTAATTTCATTTTCCTCACTCTGGTATCTACTTAACTAGGCAAAACGCGGCGTTGAAATGCCTCAAGAATTCGGCGAAGGGAATAGGGCACTTCCCTATTCCCTTCGCCGAATTCTTAATGGGAACGGAGTATCTACGAACACTAACTTTTCAGGTTCTTTATGCCTAACCTGCTCTATTCAGGATTGAGCATGAACGTGAACGTAAATAATAAATATCTTTTAGCACCGCAAAAGGTCCTGATAAGTTCGAGACGTAAGAAGTTGTAAAATAAACTATTAAAAAGACTTATGGACTATTGGGAATCGCCCGCGAGCCCATTTGGCACAGAGTGTCACATTAAAAATCGACACTTGGAATAAATAAGACACCCACAGCTATTGCTGCAATAAGAAAACTTGTAAAAGAAAAATAAATGCTTTATCAATACCGGGTCAGTTTTATGTAGATAAGTTTGAAGTATATTAGAATTGATGGGTGTGACTTTAAGATTTGGTCGTAAGTTCGATTTTGACTTGCTAGAATGTATTTTTTAGGTTAAAGCTCTATGCCTAACATGGTAGCCAGAGAGAACGGAGAAAAATGTTGAATTTAAGAAAAAAATGCAGCATTGGTCCTCTTTAAGTACATGCGTATGCGCAAAATTTTAATAGGGATGATAAATAGATTTTTCACAATATTCTGTCTGTGGTGGTTGAATAGAAATAACAAAGTATAAACAATATAATAAATTACATATTTTAAGTGCCACGAATAATTGTAACCGCGGGTACAGTGGGTCACATTGTTGCGATTGTAAACGCAAGTTGTGGGTTCGATTTCCAATCGAGGGAAAAAAAATTTACATATTTCATGTAAATTTTTTTTTCTCGGTCTGGAAATGTGGCAAAGCGTGGCGTTGAGTTAACATTCTACCCGCAATGCTCTCATTTGACGGAAATTGGGGAATGAAAGTCTCCTGAAGGGAACGAAGTGTCTTAACACAAGGTTCGCAGGTTGCCTGTTGTGGGCGGGATTCCGTGTGTGTGTGTGTGTGTGTGTGTGTGTGTGTGTGTGTGTGTGTGTATGCTTAAAAGACAGAAAAGCAAAATAAACTCGTATTATAAAATATTTATTTACTACGTATTATAAATTCGCATAAATATTGTTTTTGCTCCAGAAATTACAGTTTAGCAACAATAGCTTTCAGATTCACATTTCCGGAAGTTGGACCGGAAGTAAATACAGTAAAAGCATTTCGTCTGCTCTAAAATTTAAAGGCTAATTGAATAAGAGATGTGCTTTTTCTACCATTTTCGAAAGCTAATGCCTAAAGTATAATGTATTTTTAAGGTAATAATTATTTTCTATTACAATTTAAATGTTTATCATAGGGGAAAAAAATCACAGTAAAAACAAAATAAAATCAGTTTTATGCTGCATCCCGCACACAACAGAGTAGGCAGAGGGAACTTAGTGTTAAAATACTCCGTTCCGCACTTTCCGCCGAATTCTGGAGGCATTACGTGTTGAGTGTCGGAACTAATCGCCGCTGTCTGCACCGACACCAGAGCGAAAAAATAGAAATATAAATTTAAATAAATATTTCATTTTCTTGGGTGGGGATAGAACCCACATAAACGCACTTCACGCTGTATCCTGGGTATATATAGAAATTCAAGAGTCCCCGTATACCACGGCCTAAGCTTCAATTTCGCGTTGAGTGGTGCAACTCGAAGTCGTCCTCTAACCAGTGTCTTCATTGTATTTGAAGCTAGGACTAACGTGTCCACTACAAACTGAGCCACAACGGTCTATATTAATGCTTCATCATTCGTATAATTGCGCATTTACAACATTTATTGTGTGGTTCGCCACACGATGTTCCAGTCTTCGACAGGTATTGGGCAACTTATACAAATTAAGTTGCGAACTTAAATTGACTCTACTATCGCCGGTGTTAGGTAGCGCACAGACTACTAGGAATAATTTATTTTATTTATTGTAGTCTGGACACTGGGAGGCCATCGTTGCGCAGTAGCAATGCATCTGATTGTGAACGTAAAGGTTATGGATTTGATTTATTGGTATTCGTTCGACTTCAGAGGTAAATGTAAATATAATTTAAAGTTGTTTTTTCTCTATCCTTTTGTACCCATTCTGTTATTTTTTTTATTCATAGAGTTAGTACCTATACTAGTATAGACAAAAATATGTGTACAATACACATATATAGTTTTATTAATATTTCACAATTTTATACGCCTTCAATAAATGTAATGTACGCTGTATCCCGCACACAGCAGGGTTAAGATACTCCGTTCCCCACTTTACAACGCCGCGCTTTCCCTCTTCACCAAAGCGAAGAAATGGAAATAAAAATGTAAATAAATATTTCACTTTCTCGAATGGGGATCGAACCCACAACTGTCGCGTTACAGTCACACCCTTGTGCCGCTGCGCCACGTCGGCTTCACATTCGTAAAATATAAATGAATCATACACAATTGTTATTCTATGTAACCTCATGAGATTTCATAATTCTTTACCAAATTGACTTTATTTAACACCAATACATCCAATTACTAGATTTATACAGGGTGGAAGAGGCAGCGCTTCTTTTGCTGAAACTGCATATAGGGTAAAATATTTCAAACCCGGAGCTAAAAAAATTTATCAAGATGCCTCAACAGTTTGGACGTAGGATTTTTTTTTTCATTTCACGATTTTTTTCCATACCTGTATTTCGTG
>DWGR01002209.1:0-14156 GCA_018247715.1 Heliconius burneyi
ACATTATATTATATGAAGTAACTCAACGTCGCGCTTTATCTACTAGATCCATTTTCTCGAGTGAGGATCATACCCAAAAGCGTCGCGAGCGATGTGAGGCTGTAATTTGAACGGTTGTAGGTCAATTAAAAGTCGAGGAAATGAATTATTGTTTATATTAATAAATATTCATTTCTTCGCTGTGGTAACAAGGTAAAGGGTGGCGTTAAGTTACGCCACTCAATGCGCAATGGCTCTAAAATTTGAAGAAATGTACAGAACGGACTGTTTTAACTCTTGGTTCCCCCTGCGTTTTTTTTTTAATGGTAAAAGCATGGCAAACGAGCGTACGGGTCACCTGATAGTAAGTGATCACCGCCGCCCACGACACCGCGTAACACCAGAGGAGCTACTGGTGCGTTGCCAGCATTTGGGGTGGCTGGGCCCCGGAGCCCGGTATTACCTAATTGGAAACGCAGTGGCATAAAGCCACTACTTCACGCCGGTTTTGAATGTCGGGGGTGGTAATTATCCGGTCGAGTCTGCCCATGCAGCGCCATTGCTGGCGGTGTGACTCTCCCACTCGTACTTTAGTCGCCTCTTACGACACTACCAGGGTGATCCTATTCTAAGCCGGGAACACACGGCTGACGCGAAATAAATGCGAAATACAGCTTGAAGCTGATAAAAAAAAGAAACAAGTAGGTACGTGTAATAGACACTATTTACTTTGACACGCTAGCGCATCTTTTTATGTGAAAAAAACGATGTATTATTTGAGAGAACATGTAGAGATTTTTCAAGTGTTTCCCTAGGAATCTCTATAAAGACGAATTCACGGCTTAAAAGACATGGCTCATTAGGGCTCCGTACCTTTTACGGGAAAAAGAAACTCTTATTACAAAGTGATCTTACTTTGTTATCTGTCTATCTCTCTATCAAGAGCCTTTATCCCAGGAACTCATGGTTCCCACGATCATACTTACGGTCCCTGGCTTTAGGCCAGGCCAGGTTTTTTTGAAAATTATATATTTGTGATTAAATCCTACAAAATAATAGCCTAAAAATGTAAAGAGGTATCAGATGAAAGGGCTCTGGCAAAGCTAAGCCTAAATTTCAGAAAAAGCTCGAGATCTCCTATTAATGTACGAAAATCTCGGTGGGCGAGCTCGACTAGCGCACCGAAAGGTGTTTTGATACCAAATTGGTATTATGATTAAGATTAATCAAACCCACCAATATCGTATGTAGAGTCCCACCGTAGTACAATGACCTCGTTGAAATAACAGCAAGCAATGTTTTTTAAGGTTTCATTTGCAAAAACTCAAAGATTCAATACATAATATTATCTCGTAATTGAATACGTTGTTATTATATCAACAAACGATTTCTTTTGAATATACTCTTACACAAAGTTATTCTCTTTATATCTTTATTTTTCTAGAGAATTTTATTTTTATATAATTATACGCTACATATTTTTTTGCTTCACGCTGTATCACGTATATAGCGGGGTAGGAAGAGGGAACCAGAGAAACTAGTGTTAAGACACTCTGTTCCCAACTTTCCGTATACATCAAATAAATTTAATAATCTTTAACTCTTCGTCCAAAACAACCTTAGCTTGCCAATTATTTTTGTAAAGTTTTTACAAATATCATCACTTGAGAACTTTGAAAAAGATCCGAATTATTAAAATATGTTTGGAAGGAAATGCGACTAAAAGTTTGTTTGGGCTCCCTTAATTATTTTTTTTTTAAATATATATATTATATCTAGCTTCTTTAAAAATAAACTAAAAAGAGGAGCTCGGATAGTTGAGCCGACCGTTACATATACAGACTTAAAAAAAATCATATTACGGAATGCAAACTTTACAAAAAAGGCGTATTATGAGCCGCGACACGGACACCCGCTCGGCGTGTCGCGGGTTTGCTTATTTTTAACAGACAGAAAACAGTTTTTTGGAGATATCAAAACACTGATGATTTCCTTTTGGAAATCACAAATAAAGTCAAAATATAGAGGTAGAGTCGTTTCTTTTTTACACTGCTGATTTAGCTATGGTGACACGCATGGGCAGACTCGACCGGATAATTACCACCCCCGGCATTTAAAACCGGCGTGAAGTAGTGACTTTATGCCACTGCGTTTCGCATTAGGTAATGCCGGGCTCCGGGGCCCAGCCACCCCAAAAGCTGGCAACGCACCAGTAGCTCTTCTGGTGTTACGTGGTGTCGTGGGCGGCGGTGATCACTTACTATCAGGTGACCCGTACGCTCGTTTGCCATGCTTTTACCATAAAAAAAAAAGCTACAAAATGTAAATATTGCAAAATAAATTATTTAACCAAACGTGGGCTACGAAAAACTCGCTTGTTTTAAATCCAACGATATTTAAATATCAAACAGCATTATAATGAGATCAATATGTGAATGAAAGGGTTAAAATTACGCGAAATAGGTTGCCTCCCTGCTTTGTGCAGGATACAGTGTGAAGATGAAAGAAGACGCTTTACAAATGCTTTATCCTCGCACATTCGTATTAACATATTTAGTAACTTTATATTTTTTCTACTTTTTTTATTCCTTTAATTGCGTTGCTAGTATTAGTCCTAATTGAATCTACTACCGTCGCGTTTACAGTCAGACGCCACTGCGTCACGTCTTTATGTATATTTTCCATATATTTAAAGCTTCTTGCTATATATAATATATCACTCTAGCTATATCACATAGCAAAGTAGGCAGAGGGGACTTGGGAACCTAAACAAGTTTCCTAACCCCCCTCCGCCTTCCTTGCCATCATACATATTTACAAATTCATATAAGCAATAAATAAGTATAGTTCACGTAAAGGCATATAAAACCCTATCGTACTCGTGTAGTGTTTTATCCTCGTTCCAATATTACTCTGCAGGAAACATGATAGCACTAAATGTAAACAAACAAGTTTTGATTCGCCTTAAATAATTTTACCATCCCTGTTTACATACTTGTGACAATAAAGTATCCGGATATTTCAATTTAAAAGTCGCGCGTTAACTATTTTTCATATATATATATATATACATTAGTAAGTTGGTAGTACTGTGCTGACCTCTGATACCAATTTTTAGCGCGATCTGGCTGCTAGTTAGTTGACAGCATTCAGTTTAGTAAACACACCTCAGTAGTGCGCGGTTTTTATAATGAATCCAATAATTGAACAAAGAGTTTGCATTAAATTTTGTGTTACAAACAAAATTTCGTGTACGGAAACGTTGAAAATATTGGGAGAAGCTTACGGTGAATCAATTTTATGAAAAACACAAGTTTATGATTGGTACAAAGCGTTGATAAACGGCCGTACCGACGTTAAAGATTTGCCTCGTTCCGGACGACCTTCAACCTTTTCAACCGATGAAATCAAATGGGGCCTATTTTGAAGGCGACAAAATAAATATTGATGAATAAATTAATACTTTTTGTTTTATTTACAATTTCCGGATACCTTATTGTCACAATATATTTAAGAGATTTTATAAAACTACTAGTCGTCGTTTACAGCTTTGTTTACACGTCGAGGCCGTCGTGGCGTATAGGCACAAGCGTGCGATTGTTAACGCGACAGGCTGTGGATTCATTTCTAACTCGGAGAATTTAAATATTTTATATATTAATTTCCTCGCTCTGATGACGAGACGATGTCGTTTTGCCGCTCAATACGAAATGTCTCCAAGAATTCGGCGGAAAGTGTACACGTAACATAAATTCAATAATCCATAAAATAACTCTTTGTTTAATAAAGCCTTAGCATGCAACTTGTTTTTGCTCAGTTTTCATAAGAATCATCTCGTAAAAACTTTGAAATAGACCCGAATAATTAAAATAAGTTTGGAAGGAAATGTGACTAAAAGTTTACTTAGTCTAAGTAAACTCTTAGCTATTTTATTAAAAAAAAGTATTTTATCTACCTTGTTTAAAAACTAAAGTAGTTC
Organism: Heliconius burneyi; assembly: GCA_018247715.1. NCBI lineage: Eukaryota > Metazoa > Arthropoda > Insecta > Lepidoptera > Nymphalidae > Heliconius > Heliconius burneyi. The sequence continues at coordinate 3,959 of DWGR01002209.1, forward strand.
TCAGAGACGATCGTTATATATGCATTTATAGAAAACAAATAAAAGTATTATTTTGTTTCATTCCACAGCTAAGAAATTAAAATATATTCCTATTTTTCAATGAGAATCGCAATTGCAATTTAATGTCATGTTATTGCGCCATGACGGTTTCTATGAATATTCTCCATAATTTTAAAGCGTTGTATCTCATAACAGGTCTGAGAGCAGATTGACACTCATGTGCAGACACTCCGTAACCCATTAAAACACCTTTGTTACCAATTTTCTGCTAAATATTGAGTCATTGTATGTCGAGTAGCGAAACTAAACGCCGCGCTTTGCCTCTTTACTGAAGCGAGAATATGAATAGAATATAAATTATAAGATAATTAGGATAGCGTGTCCTGCGCCATAACGGCTTCAAATATATAAATCATATTGAGATTTTTTACCAACACTCTCCTAAACAAACTTTAAAAATAACCACTAAGCTCATTTTGATAAAAATATTGCTTTATAATTAGAGAGACGGTAATTCAAGATTGTAAGCCATCAATAAAGAGGATCTATTAAAGTACACTTTACGATTGAAGTGTCTCGACAGCGTCTGGATGTGATATAAAGGATAATGGCTTATTCGTTTTATTTATTTATTTTATCTGTCTTAGATATTATATTAGAGGTGGTCGTACAGTGGTGGAACAGTGTGCTATTGTAAATAGGGTGGTTGTGGGTTCAGTTCCAAGGAAATAACTATTTTCATTTCTTCGTCCTGATTAGATGACAAAGCCCTGGGCTTAGTTAGAAATAAAGCAGAAAGTGCAACGTGTTCGCCGCCTACGTGTCTTAACACACGTGAAGCTCAAAAAGTGATAAATATACTATATTTCATTTATTCGAGGCCAACATGGCACCCTCGTGCCCACAAGTGTGTTTTTAACTGTTCGACGCCCGCTCGAGGAAACGAGACATTTAATATTTTTATTTCTTTACTCTGGTATCGAGGTACAGGGCGGTGTTAAGTTCAGACACTCAACACGCAATGGCACCAGAATTCGATGGAAAATAGGGAACGGAGAGTCTTCACAAGACTCTCTCCGCCTACCCTGATGTGTGAGGAATACAGCGTGAAGCTGAAAAAAAACTGCTATAAGGCACATGGCAGTAACGAGAACTAAATGGTATGACATCTGTTTATCTGTCTATTTTCTAATTTCTGCCGAATTCAAATAATGTGAAAGTAATTTATTTATTTCAAGAAGTTCGAACACATAGTCATTAGGTCTAAAATCACAGTTTATTCCACTACGCCACCACGGCCATATATAGCTAAATATATATTAACAGGTACCTTACATTTGTATACTCCTCTTAACACTTTATACACTCAGGTGTAGAGTCGTAAATATTACAATCTTCGTATTCGACTTTGAAAGTATGTAGCTGTAATAAACAACATTTTCTGCTTGAGATCGTGACCTGAATTAAATGGGTTTCCGCCCCATACTATTAAATATATAATATTATGTATCCCTCGGGTAACCGTGGGTCTCACCCGGCTGGGCGGACCGCTCAGATGACACAAGGCTAATCCCTCTTCAATAACTCCCCCTTTTTCCCCAAAAAAGACTCTCTCAGAGAGGATACCTCTCCTGGCCACAAGCTGGCCAACCCAACGACGCACCTATAGCCATAGGTGCCGCTTGAGACCACGGCCTATAGGGACATTACCCTAGCGCCGTTTTCCCTCGCTCCCCTCGTAAAGTTACAAATGTGGTTAAGACCTATTCGTAATTGCATTAGACTGGAGCAGTGAATGGCGAGTGTTGATATATCGGAAAGGGTACCCTGAAGCCTACACCTGGGGTCACAAGTCCCAGGCACTGCTTCAGGCTTTGCATCATTTACAGAGTAAGATTGCCTTATTTATTCTTGACTAATTTATGTTTAATACTTACTACTCAATTTCCTCCGACATCAGAATATATTTGTGGAAGTGAAATATTTATTTATGTTTATATTTCTATTTCTTCGCTCTGGCATCGAGGCAAAGCGCGGCGTTGAGTTCTACCACTCCACACGCGCATTGCGTGTCTGTCTGTCTCTGTGCGTGACTCCATAAATCGGCAGAAAGCAGGGGGAACACTCCGTTCCCCGCTTTCTTAACACTATCCTCCCTCTTTCTACCCTGCCTTATGCGGGATAAAGCGTGAAGCTGATTTTTTTAATATTATATTTCTTGTGTGTTTGTCAATCTATTTCTCTTAAACGGCTGTACTGATTTGGAAAAAATTTTTTGCATAGGTACATTTCATTCAGTTCTGGGATCACTTATGTTAAAACCTACTTGGTGGCGTTGAAAGTGGTGAGAATAAAGCACTGACTATCTGTTTATTATATTAGTTGAAAATCAGAAAAGGCTGAAACTCTAAAAGACAAGATAAGTTATGAAGATATGGATAACATATATTAACTCTTTCGGAATTGATTTCACAAAATATAATAAAAATTAAATGAGCCTCTTGCTGTATCCTGCGCATAGTAAAAAAGGCAGAGGGTACCAGAAAACCTAGTTTTATAAGACACCTTAAGACTCTTCACATGAAAATAATAAATATTTCATTCCCCCAGGTGGGGATCGAACCCACAACCGTTACAGTATAACGCTTATGCTCCTGCGCCACGACATCCTGTGGTTATAAAGATAACGATTGCTAATAATGATGATGACTAGGGATGCCTCCCGTCAAGTATTCTTATTATTTTGTTGCTTTGCACTTCCTCCGCTTTTGGCTTACCATAGGGCATTGGGACATAAAGAGGACACAGTGCTAAGACACTCTGTTCCCACTTTCTTTTTATTATTAACACTGGATTCTTTCGTTATTAGCATTACCCTTTTATATGTACAATAATCGTTAAATACGCTAAAATAATTCTGTTTTTTTAATTGAAAACAAACAAGCTATATGAAAATGGTAATCCATATTTATTTTTGTAGGTTGAAAATATATTAATTTAACTAATTGTTTGTGCGAGTAAAAGCGAAAGAGTATTTTTACATAATAAGATTTAAGCATGTTACTCATAATTGCAAAGCATGGCGTTGGGTTCAGCTGCTCAACACGCAATACCAAAAGAATTGATCGGAAAAAGGAAAATAAAGTGTCTACCCTACCTACCTACCTACTATGCCTACCCTGCTATAAGCGGCATGAAACGTGAATCTACTCTTATTATGCAACTATATCCATTTTTACTCTGAACGTTCTTGTTGAGTTTTATGAACTTTTATTGGTTTATCTTATTCAATCTCGTTTATTCATTTGCTAAGCTTTTTATAATGCCTTTAAAAGCATGATGTCTGTTGAGAAGCACCTGCCTTCTTCAAATTAACGTTCAATGGATCGTTAAATCTTTTTTATAGCTTAGTAGTTAAAATTGTATTTGAGACCAGTCGTGGCGCAGGAGCATAAGCTTGTTAGTTCGATTCTATTTAGAGTAACGATTAGGAAATTAAATATTTAATTTACTCAAATACAAATCGAACCTACAACCAAGGCAAAGCGCAATTGTTGACTTCCAGTTTCTCAACACGCAACTCCTCCAGAATTAAGCCGAAAATGGGAAATGGAAGTATCTTAGTGAAAACAGAATGTTAACATCAGGTTTCCAGGTCCCCAAGCGTACATACTCTACTATGGGTGGACTAAGATGTAAAGCTTCTTTTTAATCGACTCCACGACTGTTTTTCATGTCTTCAAGCCACACTTTCTCGACGTCAATGAAATATTTAAATTAAACATAGGTAAGTGTGTTTTAGAATTATAATAATAATTTATCATTGTCATCCGTCTGTCGCGACAGTAGCGTTAAGACGTATGTAATTAATCTTTCTCAAATTGGTGGGTGAAGTATTTAAGACTAAGGATAAAAACGGAACTTTTTATTTGCTTTTAAATTGCCACTGGGCAGGTGAATTAAATAAATTCATCGCCTCGGTCTAGTAAGAAGACAAAGCTCGGCGTTGAGTACCGCCACTTACACGCACACATCATCTGGAAAATTCAGCGAAAGGCGAATAACGAGTGTCTGCGAACACACCATGCTGTGGGTTCGATTCCTACTCAGGACAGTGAAATAATTAATATTTTTATTTCTTCGCTCTGGTATCAAAGCAAAGCGCGGCGTTGAGCGCCTCCACTCACGGGGAATGGAGTGTTTTAACACTAGGTTCCCTATATCTACCCTGCTATGTTTACCAACAGAATAGTACCAAAAACAAAAGTGCTAACTGCCAACCCAACAAATATAATTTGAGAGTGATGTTTCAAATATTCATCTATTATATTAATGTCAGGCTATTATTTCAACCTAAATTATTCTATATAACATTGGAGACGGTTCCTGAAGTGGTTTTCAGCGTCTGACAGACGAATAGTCTAAAGTTGTGAAAGGGTTGGAAATGGGTCGAGTGGGGAGGGGGGTACTTGAATTAATTTTAGAAAATAATTTTAAAGACAAGAAGCAATTTGCTTTGTGTGCTCAGGACTAGACATAAATTTAATCGTGGGTTATGATAGTAAACAGAATTAAGTATATCTAGACACATTTTCCATTAGTGGCTTTACGGTTTTCTTAACTCAATGTTATGCTTTATCTTACCAGCAAGGGGAAACGAATCCCTTTAAATTATTGCACAGAGAAACAAGCCTGTGACTATTGATAAGACGGTTCTGAGTTCGATTCCCACGCGGGGAGAATGCCTAAGACAATGCCTCCAGAATTTGTCAAAAAGTGGGTAACAGAAATGTCTTAATGGGATCGGAATATCATTCCACTAGGTACCCAGAGTTTCTCTACCAACCCTGCTATTTGCGAGATACAGCGTAAAGCTACAAAAAACCTAAGTAATACATGTTCTTGTAAAAATATTCCTTTACAGTTATATTTTAACCTACTTCCACTATTCTCAAATGAAGGAGGCACCAATATCCTTAAGCTTTATATCCTATAAAACGAATGAGAAAAGAACCTAGCATAATCGAAATAAGTCATCCAATTGTGTCAATGTTTGATTAAATTGTTTCTTTAGACTTTACTAAGTGAGAATTTCTGGCAAATTTTATAGAGAATATCTTATTACATTATCGAGTTAAGTATTTGAGGAAGTCTATCTTATGTCTATCTAAGTTTGAAGATTAGTTTGGGTAGTGCAAATATTTTTCTCCTTTTCTTCAGCTTCACGCTGCATCTCGCACATAGTACGGTAGGCAGAGGGAATCTAATGTTAGGATAGTCCGTCCCCCACCCTCCACTGAATTTTCAAGACATTGCAATTAAGTGGCGGAACTCAACGCCGACATTTGTTAATTAAAAATATTCATTCTCCCGGGTTTGAACCCACAACTGTCGTGTTAGTCAACCGTTTGTGCCCTTGCGCCACGACGCTCTTATAATATTATAAGCTTTCTTTTTCTTAGCAAGAGATAAAATTAAACATTACCATTCAAAATGTTTAAGATTTAATATACAGCTGGGCTACGCTACGTATTTTATTTATTATTAAATTATTTACATGCTTCAAATGAATTTATTAAAGCGTATAGCATATATGGATATTTAGTACTAAAAATACGCATTGTGTGTTGCTAAAGTAAAAAAGTAGCATTATTATTATGAATGCATAAATACTTTTTTTAAAGTGTTTTACGGGACCTCTAAAACAGAAGCTACCATATAAGAATAATCATTTTATTCCATTAATAATTGGCTGAGTAATCGTGTAACATACATACAATAAAAGCATGCTGTCAAATTAATAACCTATTCTTTTTGAAGTTGGTTAAAATTCAGTACTATTCACAAGCTCAATATCAGTGAATACACGAATTTTACGATATTCTGTACAGTACAGTTCGATTTTGCCTAACAACTCAATTTCCTCCGGCCTTTATTAAGGATTCAGATACTGCGAGCTGGAACTACTAAATAAAACACTGTAGGGACTAAACGACATCATGGTGCAGTGGGAAAGTACCTAAATATAGCGATGCTTGAAGGTTCAATCACGATATGATTGTTATTTAGCTTCACGTCAATGGTCGGGTGGGCAGAGGGAAACTGGGAAGAATTCTCCACTTTCTGAGGGCATTACGTGTTAAATGGTGGAACTTAACGCCGGGCTTTACTAAAACAAGGAAATGAAAATATTTCCTCGAGTGGGAATCGAATTACTACCCCTACGCCACAACTGGCCTCACTGACTACTCTTCAACATTAAAATTAATTGTTGGTTCCATTCTAAGAAATATATATATTCTTTATTGCATATAATAAAAAAACACAAAGAAATAAATAAAATGTAAGGATAGTTTACAAGGGCGGGCTTATCTCTATAAGAAATCTCTTCCAGCCAACCCATGGAAGTGGATGAGAAGCAAGTTGCGGTGTAGAGACCATTAATGCAATTAAAAATAAAGAAATAGAATAAGTGTTTTCACCAAACAAATTCTTCCTCACGCCACGCCCCATCTAAAGTATAACAATATACATATACTCATAAGGGACAGACGGACATCGTACAGATCTTTCCAATATATAACTCCTATATGAGCTAGTAATGACGTCACGTAGCACATTGAACACATTGACACGAAACTAAAACTAGGAAATATTGGAAAACGGTAAACAAATTGCTCTGATTTGAGAATTTGTATTTGATAGATTTTAGATGTGTTTGTTACATCCGATTTTAGTGATTTATTTTCCTCTGTTTTTTGTTGTTTAATTGTTAGTAGGTGTAGGTGTTCAGTTCCGCTACCAAACACGGATTGATTTCAAATTTGGGCGTTGATTGGGAAACAGAAAGTCTTCCGAGACACTAGGTTTGCTTTTTTTACTTACTCTGCTATGTGCGAGATACAGGATGAAGCTATATTTTTAAATACTTAATAAGCCCTAGTACAAAAGCTGATAAGTTGCCCCCATGCTACCCTGTCTTCAGGTTACCTTAAAACGTCAGTTATAAGGAATCCTGTAATCTCTTCTACGGCGTCAGTACCAGAGCATTTATAGTGTAAGATATGATAGGCTAAGTTCCCCCTTAGGGAAATTATTTTTAATTTGTTAATATTATAATTTTTTCGCTTTGGTAACAAAGTAAAGCATGGCGTTGAGTTCCGTCACTCAACACGAAATGCCTCTAGTATTCAGCGGAAAGTAGGGCTCGAAGGGTTTTAACTACTTACTACTACTACTTACTAGGTTCCTTTTGCCTACCCTGCTGCGTGCATACAGCGAGGAGCTTATAAAAAATACGCCAATTTTATCCCCAAGAATGGGCGTTCAAGTTACAAGTGTAGCCATTCACTTTATTGCATTAAGAATAAATGCAATATTTGTCGCTATAATAGCCATTGACGTTTTCCATAATAGAGAACTAGTATAAAAAATATTTCGACGACTGCTAAAAAATGCCAAAAACAGACAAACTAATTATAATATATATTAAGTTTAATAATGTTTACACACTTAAGTAATTGGTCGTTAGGAGAGTAATATTGGAACTTTTACATAAAAATATGATATTGATTTAGACCACTTAAGCGTGGTATGTATGCTTTAACATGGATCAATAAGTCCCGAGACTAACAATGAAAACAACATATTTTTTGCAAAAATTTGTTTTATTCATCAAAAATTAGGGTGATACAATGGTTCCAACGCTTTTCCAATTTTTCAATACCATGTTTATAAAAAAAAATATCTTTCGCTTCAAAATAAGTTTCATTTTCAGCGATGACCTCCTCATTTGAGCCGAACCTTTTTCCCTGCAGCATTTTTTTAAGATCAGCAAAGAGCCAGTAGTCACTGGGGGATAAATTTGGCTAGAAAGGGGGGTGGGGAAGCAGATCAAAGCCCAATTCATTCAATTTTGCCATTGTTTCCATCCACTTGTGGCAGGGTGCATAGTTTTGGTGAAAAAGGATTTTATTTCTCTGCATATGCGGTCGTTTTTTTTTTTGCTATTTCCTCCTTCAAACGCACCAGTAAGTCAATATAATAATCACTGTTGATCGATTTACCTTTCGAGGTAGTCAAAGAAAATCACGCCATGCGTTTCCCAAAAAACTGACGCCATGCTTTGCCAGCTGACTGCTGCGTTTTCGGACGTTTCGGACGGCTTTAGCCAGCTGCGCGCCACTTAGATGTCTGCCGCTTCGACTATGGAGTGTAGTGATGTATCCATGTTTCGTCCATGGTCACGTAACGACGCAAGAAATCTTTTTTGTTGCGAGTAAATAGCGATAAACAGCTTTCTGAATCATCGACTCGTTGCTGTTTTTGTTCCATCGAAATCAATCGCGGCACCCACTTGGAAAAAAAACCTTTTTCATGCTCAATTTTTCATGAAGGATAGTAAATACACTTCCATATGATATCTGTGTCATCTCAGCAATCTCACGGAGCTTCACTTTATGATCTTTCATTATAATTTTTGTCACTTCACTCACATTTTCCGGTCTAACAGCTTCCACGGCGGTCTACCCGAGCGTTCCGCGTCATTTGTGTCGGTCACGTTTAAACTCGGCAAACTACCGACAAATCGTTGCTATTCATGGACAAGAGTCCGGGTAACATTTTTCAATCCATTATTTCGCTTGCACGGTGTTTTTACATTTTCAAGTTTTCAATATTTTACCCATTAAAAAACAATGTTTTATCAAAACACGAAACTCGGTTTTTTCCATTTTTTAAACAAACTACAAAACGACTTTACTCTAACCTCAATAACTCAGCTGTTTCTGGTCCGATCGACTTAAAATTTTGACACGTTTCAAGCAAAGGTTCAAGCGTGGTTACTGGTTTACTACGAGCGCCATCTCTGGGTTAGTCTCAGGACTTATTGATCCATGTATTATGTAATTTAAGTGTGTTGGTTTATTCAATTTTAACTAATTAATTTTGTGTATAGAGAGTATTTGATGAATATATTTTTAAAAGGCTTTGATAATACAAACAATATAATTAAGCTTCATCAAGTGTTAACATGCCAGGAGAAAAGTATAAGATAGTACTTAATAACCACAATTTATTGTTCCTTTTTCACGTTTTACACGATTCGTGCACTTTTCACCGTTTCCATATGACACTTTACACTTATGCATCATTTTTACCGCATAGTTTCAGCACTGACACTGATTTTAAATACTTAAACACCATCTTAGATTTGCACCTTCCGGGAGGCAGACTAACGACGTACTGACTCAATCCATCAAAAACGTCACTTTTTATAGCCGTTCCCTCACCTCTTATAAATATAGATTAGGTGGGTATTATTATTTTATTTTTTGTAAAATACTGTCACACTGACTATTGTCTTACACAAGTATGTAAAAATTAAGGTTTTTTTTAATTCCGTCTGTATACTAATATGTGAAATACAGCGTAAATTTAGCGCTGTATCTCACACACAACAGGGTAACCAGAGGAAACCTGAGAACCTGGTGTTAAGACGCTGTGTTTCCGTTGAATTATCGAGGTATTATGTGGCCGTTGAATTATGTGGCGTGGCGGAAATTAACGCCGCGTTTTGTCTCGTTACCAATGCAAAAAAAATAAAATATTGAATATTTTATTCCCTGACTGGGAATTGATCTCATAACCATCGCGCTTACAGTCACACGCGCTATGAGAATCTCAAATAAGATTTGATTAATTTTTTTTTTCAATATACAGTGTACATGTAGGATATAATCATATTACTTGGTACGTTTATAAGGTTATTTTATTATTTTTATCTCATCCACCACATGAACGTAATATGACGAGGTTTTATATTTAAATTTGAAATTACATTCTTTATGAGAGAGGAGCAAATTTCATTTAAAGCTCTGAATAGAAACTGGTAATCAAATATGTAAAGATATTGTTAAAATTAATCACTATTGTCTTTGTACTCTAAATTTTTTTATTATAATGACAATCTCACTAATGTATTGTTTTTCTTTACTTCACGCTTTGTTTTTCTTTTGCTTTGTATCCGTCTCGCTCTGTTGATGACCCCCAGTTTCTTCGAGGCCAACTTGGCCTTGCTTTCCAGGTGATCGCGATACTGACAGTCACTCGAAACATTAAGGCCCAATATGCTCATACTGGGCGCGGCTGTAAGAGGGGTGTTCTGAAAGACCGGCGATACGATAAATGGGGTTTTTTT